>JAGDQP010020396.1:21449-33349 GCA_022664845.1 Lepisma saccharinum | reverse complement strand
CACTTAGGCGTGTTAACAGAATATTACTTAATACCTGGTAACAGGTTCGAAGTAACGGGATTCCGCGGCAATTATTACAGTCCGATAATAATAATAATTCACAGCCATATTCAATGCACTACTGGATGAGGCCTCTCCCAGAGGGAGGAGTTGGTCTACTTTTCCCACGCTAACAAGACGTGTTGAGAGAGCGGACCCGAAGGTATCCATCTTTATTCACAGCACCTCCCCCAACTGCATCACGATGCTAGGTGAGCACCGTTCCAGACCCTGTTGCTTTGGAAAAAATCCTTTGGCAGAGCCGGCACCCCATGATCAGCAGTCAGCAACCGTAACCAATAGACCAGTGGGGCTATCTTGTAAATATATATATACTACAAATATCTGCACATTTATTTTCTTTCCCTTTATCATGCATCAATTCCAAATAAAATAATAGAAAACAAAACGCGTTTCCTACTTTTTCATTCAATAAACTTACACCTTGAAACTGTAAACACATGCATATACTGTATCTTCCTCCGAGTGATTTGATGAAAGATGGTTGCAATTAGTGTAATTGCATAACTATTATCCTAGATCAGCGTTCCGCAAACCATGGTCTGTGGACCACAGGTGGTCCCAGAGGTCTGCCTTTATGGTCCTCTGAGTCTAGACTAAATTGAGCATTAGTCGGAAAAGTTGAGAATCAAAACGAATAATTTCGTTTGAATCTATATGAATACGATGATTATTCAAAAGTTTGAGAATTATCTGCTAGCTCCTTTGTGTGAGGATAAGCTCATCCTTACTTTACATTATTTTTGATCGACAGGTCTTTTGCGGATAGGGTTACCAACCGTCGATTTTTACCGGACATGTTCAGTTTTTTTTAACCTTTCTTGTAATGTGAGGTGTTTTGTTGAAAAAGTCCATCATTTTAAAAATAAAATATGTAAGACGTTATTGCACCTCGGCTTGCATTGTTTATGCTATTTACGGTAAACTCGATAGGCACGAAGTAATTTGTCGCTATTTTATTTAGTAACTGCTATGTTTCGTGACTGGTATTTCTGTCGATATACCGCACTCGATAATTTTTGTAAGAAGAAGCGGATGAGCTGTAATTCCTGTGTTTTCCGTTTGTTTATGCATTTCATGATGTGCTTCTGCCAATATACGTATATATTTTTTTATTCCTGCAAATTCAATGTAGAAAAGACAATGTATTTTTAGAAAAGTCCTACCTTTTTTCGGAGTTTTTTTCCTGTATTTGGCAATTTCCAGTTGGTAGCCCTATTTGCGGGTGAAGTATAAAAGAAATGTAGAAATGATAGAAATTCTATTCTGCAAAATAATCGCTTCAAGACCTATAAAATACTCTTGATAGCCTTCAATTATTAACCGGAAATTAATATGTAATTTCTTCCAGCAATAGAATTAAGGGAATATTATTTAATACTGTTCGAAAAATATTAATAGATAACTGCAGGGTGTTCAAGAGTACGGTGGTCCCTAGAACCTCCCAATTATTATAGTTGGTCCTCACTCGAAAATAGTTGCAGAACGCTGACTTAGACGAAAAGAAAATGGTGTAAAAGAACTAATCAGTATGCTTATTAACGGGCTGTAGTGAATGTTGGGTAATCTGTCACGTGCAGACGAAGCAAGTTCTTTAAAATCAGAATAGGTCTACCTCTTTTTGCATTCTTTTCTTTAGTTCACAATGGTTCGTGGAGTCCTCAAATCTTGGAACGCTAATTTAACTCATTTCCCGATGTCATAGAATGAAGAAATTTTGTACAGCGACGTAAGTCGGGTGACAACACAATATTCAATTGTTACTTTCATATATTTATGTATATTTATATATTTTAAATATATTTTTTAATAATGTTTTTACTATGGACTTCTTCATCCTAATATAAATACTAGCATCTAATGACTATAAGTTTCACTGGTTACAGAACACTTTAGGATTTGGGTCACAAAATATTTGCTAAAGAAAAAGTATCCGAACTCCGAAACAACTAAAAAAAAAGTAATTAAAAAAACTTTTTAAAGACATACTTTTCTTAAACAATTCGCAGTTAGAAGTAAAAAATAATTTAGTATATGTAAAATCAAAATAGAAAAGCATGGACCGCGCTCTCATATAGCACACCCTATGCTTTTCGTTTTAGTCATGCATAAACAAAATATTTTTTTACTTTTTATTTAAGAATATATGTCCTTAAATTTTTTTAAATATTTTTTTTCTACCTAAAAACAATGTTCTGTAGTCAATAAATAGTTTAGGATCGGGTTAAACTCTATGACAGAGAAGCAAATGGACTTGAGTTGGATAATATTGATTGACCAGCTTAGTTGGATAATATTGATTGACCAGCTTAGTTGGATAATATTGATTGACCAGCTTACTTGCTTAGATGGTACCACAAGGAAGTCATGTGTGCGGGGGAGAAAGGTATAATAGTGTCTCATTCCAAAGGATGGGGAAAGATGCCCACTACCTAAATGCATTGCATTAAAATACTGTTTTCATTGTATTCTGGTTAGACACTCATTTCTTTGAACCATTATTCTTGAATAGAATGTAGGACATTTCTAATTGATAGTCTACGTACATGTTCAATACAATCTGAATGTCATTTATGGCCTTCAGGCAACTATCTGAGGCCAGAATAGGAATAGAGTGAGGATGTAGGAAAGAAGTTCACCCGGGCCTTTTTCGAAGCACCGTCCCAGCATTAGCCTTGTGTTACTGAGGCGAGCCTGGATAAATTTCAGTTAGGATGACCGCTGTGGTGATGGAACCCAGGACCTATCTAATCCGAAGCCAAGGCTCTATAAACTGAGCTATGGTACAGTTGTTCACTGCCTGTTCAATATATTGTATGCCATATGTTAAAGAACTATTTTCTTATTTCACATAAAACATTATGTTCTTGCTGAACTAAATTTATGTATCATTCTTTATCATACAAAAGAAATAAATATGCTCTTTAAATCAGATGTCGTCGAGGTGATGACATTACAACAAATATTTTCCGAAGTGATCGAAATAATTTTATACCTTCTCTCAGTCACACCAGGCAAATGTTGGGATGGCACCTTCAACATGGGCGCTGGCCGAAACCTTCCCGAATCATTTCCCCCTCCCCTATCCCAGCCTGAGCCTAGATGCCTAAAAGCCATAAAATTACAAGTTCAAGAAAACCTGTTCATGTAATGTAGCCAAGAAGTTTATATTTTTTATTTCATTATTATGGTCTTGTATCTTAATTATAATGTATTAGCCATCTTTTCCCAATATTAGTGGGCATCTTACGCTGATATGTGGGGTAAGATGCACATTTTGATAGGCCAGTTTAAAAGTCCATGTATCCGTTTTGTATGGATGTATCTTCATGTGTCAGCAAGAGTATGAAAGTTCAATATATATTTGTGCAAAGTTTTGCACTTCTGTTTGTATTAATTACTTCACAATTGAGGCCTATGCGCGAACAGAAGTCTATGATCCATGTTAAAAGATAGCACATAGACTTTTGTTCGCGTATATGCCTCATGCTTCAATTGACCAAGACCAAAATATGCGGTATCTTCCCTTAATTCACTTAAATCTTCATCAAACACTTTCTATAAAAATGGAAATGTATTTGGATTAGTGTAATGTTGGAAATAAATCAGGAAACCCAAGCATTCACTCCTTTATTAAATAATAATTTCTTTAATGTTTTTCTAACGGCACATGGTGAACACCCACTACAGAACAGCGCGCCACACCTTACTGGAGTTATTGTTCGCGTGATGTACAGAGATATCTGCTTGTGGTGTGGGTGAGTGTTGTGGGCTGAAACATGACAAGATGACACAATTTTGACCTGTGGTACAGGGTAGGATAATCGGGCAACTGGAATGGGATAGAGGTCACGCAGGCGCTGAATGTAGACTAAAGTGTAATCTACAAGCTGTGACGTAGGAGCTTTCAAACCATCGGAGACATCCGATGACGACCCATACCAGGTAGCCCACAGGTCAGAACCCCTCAGCAGGACCGTTATCTGACAATAACCGCACGACGTAATCGGCAGACATCTGCCCGGCAATTGGTATCAGAGCTAACAGCAGCATCAGGACCACGGGTTTCACGGTAAACTGTATACCGACGATTGCATACAGCTGGTCTGTAACCAGACGACTGTAGTGTGTGTCCGCTCAACCCTGTGAAACGGCAGGCATCCTTATTGTGGAGCATGGAACATCGCCATTGAACAACAGATCAATTGAGCCGAGTGCTTTTCTCCGACGAGTCGCGATATAATCTACAAAGTGATTCGCGACGCACGCTGGTCTCAAGAGAACAGGGAATCCGCTAGTCTTGAGAACCTTACGGAAAGATACCTGTATGGTGGTCTCATGGACGCACAGAGCTACACATCTTCAAGGGCGGTACTGTTACTGCTCGACAGTACAGAAATGAAGTGCTGGATCCTCATGTGTGTCTGTGACGGGGTGCAGTGGGTAAATCATTCATTTTCATGTATAATAACGCGCAAGGTTATCGAGGTAACCTGGTAAAGTTGTTTCTTCGCATGGAGTGGTCGGCAGAATCCCCAGCCTAAATAAAGCCCATCGATCATGCGTTGGATCTATTGAGAAGGCGAATTATAGCCAAACAGCCGCCCCCAAGCACGATTGCAAACCTCCGTATTGCCCTCTGTGAGGAGCGGGAGCGTATTCTAGCTAACCTCATCATCGTCCTTATTACAAGCGTGCCACATTGTTGTAAGACCTGTGCAATTTCCAGGGAAGATCACGCCATAATCCACTGAAGATGCCAGGTTCTCCATGTTATTGTATGTATAGCTTTTGTCCCCTTGGGGTCATGTCCCATTAAAATCTGATGGTCCATAACACCTTAAAATTTGGTGCTCTACATACCTTATCATGCTCCATAATATGTGCTACGTGTGCAATGGATTTGAGCGACAATCACTATACCCCTCTCTTGTCAGGTTACTTTTTCTTGAGAAGAGAGAACATTTCTTGAGAAACAGTAGTATATAAAATATCCCATGCTCCACTACATTTCGAAGCTAAGTACGGAGAAATTGCAGAAGTTTGTAGTAACTTTTCTATATATTAATATTTTTCGTGTGTTTCTCTTCTGTTTTTTTCATTATCTGTTATTTCTTGTAGGTTGGAGAAAAATATCCATCGTATATACAAATGCATATGCTACATAATATCTAGTGTTTTTATCATTTCAAAAATAATCCTTTTCTCATCTTCTCATTCTCTTTGAACCTCTCTCTCTTTTTATTCTCCGCAGTTAAATTAAATTGTACAGTCTGAGGAGAAATGATATAGAGCGCAGATGTGCGAGACAGTCTGTTCTATTAACCTGAAAAATACAGGACACGAAGGAAATACAAAGCTAGGAATTTTCAGTGGTTTTGTCTCACGTTGACGTGTATCACGTTCATTAGCAATTAATTTGGCTTCAAGTTATAAGAAACAAATGAGTGGAAAGTAATTTTCAGCTAATCTAGACGTTCCATGCTGTAGAATACATTTAGTTTAGTTATGTTGTATTATGAATGAGGTATGTTTATAGGAGGACTTATTTTGCTCGCCAACACTGAAACGCCGATTCATGTTACTTTGATAGTTCCTTCGTTTTATTTCAAATATATGTTGTTTGCAGAAGGTTCTTAGAATGTTTTCGGCGAGCTAGTTATCACTATAATTTCACTATTTGTGAACTCACCAAGAAAACATTAGTGAGTAGTGGCTTCATAGTGACGGACGGTGTATTCAACTGTCTCTTTTGGTCTTCACACTGCTTTCCCTAAAAGTTTCCTAGGATGATTTCTACCCATATCACAGACGCAATCGCTTGAAGTACTGGGTACAAATTGAATACTTCTTCAGGAAATTTAATTCTAAGCAATTGTGAATATACAAATATTTCTAACTTCGTGTAAGGAAAACTATCCGCAGACTAAAAATATCACATATAGTGGATTTCATATCAAATTTAATGTAACTTTTGTAGAGAACTAAAACGGTGAAATATCAGCATATATACGGAAAATTGACTCTGAAGCGAAACTTATTTCAAGTCTTTTCTCAGTGGGCCACGTTTCTACCCATCTCAGTAGCAACGTCGATGGCGCTTACAGATAAAGAGTTCTGTTCTCCCACTCCATGTACTAATCGGTGACAAGTCACACGAACGAAAATATTGTTGACACGTTTTTAACTTGATTGAGATTTCAGTGATCGTCAGAGACACCTAAACTCATGCTGGTCAGTGTATACAGATTTGAATACAAGGTCGGAATTGTATTTCAGAGATTACGAATGTGGACCATCCTGAAGGAATTAGCCCCAAAACTTAAGCGTTTTGTGTTGCTTTCCAAACAAATGCTAAGCAATTGACATCGGGTGACAGAGCACAGAGCAATGTATTAGATTTTTAAAATATCGATAAAAAGTTTTAATACTTAAGGTACTCGTACAAACTCAAAGCATGAAACACTTAACTGCAAGCGTAGTTCTGCAGCTTCTTGTAAATTTCGTGGAATGTCACCTACAATGTTCTTCCTCTCAAGCTGCAGTTAGGCCGTGGTGGTTCAGTCATAGAACGCTAATCTTTGGTGCTCGGGGTCCTTGGTTCGATCCCACTTTATGCTATGTGGACTCCGTGGTGGACAAACACCTTGTGCGTGGATTTTTTCGGGATTCTCCCGTTTCCTCCCACATTCTTCATTCCAACAGTTCTCCCATCATCATCTAGAGGCCTGATCCAAACCTGCCTAAAGACCTTAAACAAAATTTAAAATTCTAGCTTCAATTAAAGATTGAAACAGACTGTGTAAAGCAGTATTACTGTTGCTGTAGCGCACACCGAATTTGGGAGGTAATAATAAGATCGTTAGTAAAAAGGGTAATTTACTTACGTATATTCGCTGTCACTCATATTTGTAGCCTCACAATGTCTGTCGGTACAATATTAAGCAAGTACTTTCATAACCTCAGTTTGAGTAAACTAAAGTAGAATTTTCTCCTGATATAAATACTAATTTAACAGGCTGCGTAATTTATTTTGCAACCTTGTACTGTAATTATTTTCTAAAATACTATAAGAGGATAGGATTTCAGATTTTTGTTTCTGATTTAGATGGATCTCTTCCCCCATACTAGTAGAGTATACTTTAAATCGTAGAATAAAATTATGTAACAAGGTTTATCGCACGCTACAATTCTACTACTATCAACTTCTCATAGCCATGCTTAATTTCTCCAACACATTCCCTATCGCCATCATACGCGACAATATATCACGAGCAATCGTAAGTATGATGCAGCACCTCAAGTTAAATAACTCAGATGGTTCCCTTTCAAACATTTTGACAAAGGGTTGGGAAGAGAATCGCCATAAGATAGTTTGATTTAAATAAAATATTCTGATAACGAAAGAGTGGAAAGTCATTGTAAATAGAAATTCTCAGCCCCATATAGCACCGTGATAAGCTTTAATTTTTTCATATGATAAAAACTAACTGGTTAATTTCTACTCAACTTTTAGCTTATGCAATTAAATAAAGAAAATATTATAATAATAATGTTCCACAAATTCAGCATAACATGTATAATACCAGATGCTGTTATTTGTAAGTCATCTCGTTCTAATGGGTTTACAATTTTTTTTCTTGTGCAAATGAAACATCTTGGGCACAAGAGACATTATATCAGGTAGAAATGACCAAAGTAGAAATGACAGAAGAATATTGTATATTTTGACTATCTATTAGGGTTTTCCCCACCTTGAGTTAAAGTTAGGGTTTTTCTGGATTTTTTTCGATGGATATAACTGAATTTAATTTTAAAGGAAAAACTTTCTGTGTAATACGATGGTAAAATCAATGAAAGAACGTTTGTGGATATCAAATAAGAGGTTTCATTGGAAGAAAAAATAAAAAAATCGATAATCCAAGTTGGGAATTCAGCATGGAAGTCCATTAAAAGTGTTATACATTTTTCTGCGCAAGATCAAAACGCCACAAACCACTGTGAGATTCTGGGTGAACATTTACAGTAATTCCAAGATATGGGGTGTAAAAATGTGCCTCAAAAATGCACTTCTTGGACTCGCACATGTATTTCTTCCCTGTCAATCTTGATGCTGAATTCAGTGTGAAAAGTTTACTTTGCCAAAGAAAAAGAAAAGTCATTTTGTTCAGTGCCTTAATAATGGTCATCCATCCGTCTAAAAATACAAGACGGTTGTGTATTCTTCCTCATTTTGTTTGGAATGATAGTCCTTAACTTACTAAAAGACGGTTTGTTTCGCTTTCCTTTCTCTCGAAATACAAATAAAGAAAATCGACTGGGTATTTTGCATGACACGATTATTAGTAACGGAATATTTGACATCTAATCTCGATAACTATTAATCTCTCTATATAAAATTGAATGTTAGTATGTTTGCGCCATCATCACGCCAAAGCGGCATGACCGATTGGAACAAATTTTCGCACATGATTAGATATTGGACTCGTGTGGGAAGTTATCATATCATTTGCCATCTTGGATTCAAAATGCCCGCCCAAAACCCATTTTCCACACCGTTTGAGGTAAAAATACGAAATTTGGCATAAATGTGTATTATCAAGAGTAGTTAAAGAAATATTACAACATTTTGAAAAAAGTCGCCATCTTGGTTCAAATTTGGCCGCCCAGAAACCATATTCCACACCGTTTGACCTAGAGAAATGAAATTTGGTGTACCATCGCGGGTATGTTACAATAAATGGAGGCGCAGCCCCCAAAAAACTCACCAAGTGGGGGCGCAGCCCGATACGCGGAAGCCAGTATTGGTGACAGTCCCGATGACTGTTGCCAACATATTTTATTCACTCCGCACCAACGGGCGGGCAAATTAGCTAGTAAAGAATAAGAAGAAAGGCCTGGAACAGTCATTCTTATTTCGGAAGTACCGGATTACTAAGTGAGCGCGCTAATTTTGTGGACGCTATTAGATAGATCTTGCTGATATCTATATATGGGATCGATTTTGACTTAGAACTGGTCATGCTTTAAATGGCTATAGTTTTAGTATAATCTTTTATGTCCTCTATCGTTTAGTCATACAATAGCAGTCACAAAAAGTGGAATTTCTCTACCACGTTATTGGCAATTCTATTCATCATAATGCGTTCCTATTGTCCATTTGTTCGACGTGTGTTATGTGTAAAGGATATTAGCAAAATTAGTATAGAAGAAATTTCTTCGCTGTACTACACAACAGCGGTTACACATTCTGCTCTTCTCAATGCCACTGTACCTTTAGTCCCAAGGGCACTCTTTTACCCACAACTCCCCAGAAGCAAAGCACAGAACACGTTGATTAATTTCACATCACCCTACCACACACTACCACTTCCACCTAGCCCTACACTTCTCCGCCCTTAACTCTTTTCCCTTCTGGCAACCCTACCACACAATCCACCCACCCAGTCGCCACAAAACGATTCCATCTCTTCGACCGCCACTATTTTGGAACCGAAAAACGGAGGACGGGCGGGCGGTTTCGATAGCAAATGTAAGAGAGAGAGAGAGAGAGAGAGAAGCTTGGTTCGTGTATGGTAAAAGGATGGGTTAAACCTGTAATGGTTGGAGAATGGGTAGATAGGGCTTTGGGAGTTCGGAAATAGAGGTTGGGAGGACGAGGGATTGGAAATGTGTCGTTTCGAGAGGCGGGAGGAAATAAATAAATGAGACCCGTGTATCACGGCGAGTGGCTAATCAATTAATGGTTAATTAACTCCTGTACATTAGTGGTATCAGGATATCATCAATTGAGAAAAAATGACGGTGACGAGAAATTTCTTTGTATTGGTTGGATCCTGACAATAGCATAACGCTTTGGCCAGACGCGATACTGTGCCAGGTGATTTGGCTAAGCTAGGTTTGTTTCTGAGGTTTATCTTTCTTTGTTCTCCTCTTCTATTCTCTTCTCTCGCAGCCAATAACCTTCCCTCGCGAGGTACAGCTGAGATTTTCACCGTCATCCATCTTTAGGATGTGCAGAGAATGCATCCTTTTAGACAGCTGGGAAGCTATCGGATTACCATTTTAAAGTGCCATCAACAGGTGAAATGAATTACTGGGAACGAGATAATGAATTTATGGAGGAATAAGCCTATGCTCTCTCTCTCTTTCTCGCTCGCTCGCTCTCTCATTCTGTTTCTGTGTGTGTGTGTGGATTATGGATCTGCATGAGGTGCTCCGAAAGCAAGGGAAAGGAACTGAAAAAGGCAAGTGAGAGATGGATTATCGCCTAAATGAGAGTACACTTGTATTTCTTACCAATATTCCTCAATTTCAAATTATCCAGCAAGTGTAGGGAAACAGCAATTAAGAGGACGAATAGAAATTCTATACAGACAGTAATGTTTTGTTGGCAAAATGATGATTAACCATGAAGCTTGACTCCCATATATTTAGTTGAAACATTTTCTCCTCCTTCTAGGTTTCTTTATCTTACATATGTGAATTTATATATATGTGCTGTCATCTAATTATTTGTTGTGGATTACGTAGATATACTCAGAGTAAATAAAAATTCATACCCATGGAGGTTTCCATACTTTTCTTTGGTTAATTCTTCAAGAAGCACACTATTTTCGATTTTTTTTCAACAATTCATAAGTTTATATTAATTAACTGAAAAAGCGACATGGAGATACTATAGTGAAATGTATATTAAGCACTACTTTTGCACTAATTTCTAGTTGTATTACAATCTATAAGACGGTAGATGTACACACTTCCAAATTTTAGATCCGGAATGAAATACCCGTAACAATTTTTCTTGTCGAACAATTTATTTATTTTTCCTATCAAGCAAAATGTAACGTGGCTTCAAATGGAAATGTACTTACTTTGCTCTTTAAAGCATTGAACCCAGATCTAAAATTGGTTAGGTGAACAATTTTGTTGTCTTAAATATTATCAGTGACTCAACGGTAAAACGTTTCGATGATTGAATGTTACGCATTATACTCTTGCTGCCTGTCACTCGTTTTCCTTCAACTGCTCCAAACCTACGTATCTGATTGCTGCAAAGAGTACTTTCCGGACTTTTCTCATCCGTTATTTTTTATGAATACGAGTGTACATGGGACGTAAAGCTATTCATATAATGCTCTACAGAAACAAATATACGAAATTGGTGATATTTACCATAGAATAGATTTCAAAACATTAGGCACTGAGATTTTAGTTCTAGATGGCAAGATTATCTCAATGATTCACAAGACAAAATATTGTTGTAAATTGGAATTTATAAGCTTGAATTTCCTTTACGTCGGCTTTTCATAACGAAATAGTTCCTGTTAAATGTTAATGTTTCTTTAAGCGAACAATTTATGTGCGGTTCGCAGAAAAGTTGGTGTGTCGCTGGTTGTAAAATTAAAATAGATTCTCAATCAGTCCGGTGGCCAATGCTTGTGTACGTATATTTTTTGAAGTAATTACTGTACGTTTCCTAACAAATATGTCTTGTAATCATGAATATATTATTCAAACCATGGATTTTTAATTACTTGTACTTGTCTGAATTGTAAAACGTACAAAAAAAAAAAACTACGAAAGGATTACATTTTTGTAGTAGTGTAGATGAATTATTTGAGGTGTAGTAGTATAAGTGGGAACTTACGTTCTCTGATTTAGTGTCTGCTATGTCAGTAATTTTTGTTAGTCCAGGTTCTCATAATACAACCTGCTTATATTATTTTTTTAATTCAACTTCAGAGCTAGACTAGATTAGTTAATAGCTGTTCGCTGACCCCATGGTCAAATTAAGTAGATACATTATTTGTTCTTAAATAAGATCGAAAGTTAAAACA
>JAGDQP010020396.1:0-21439 GCA_022664845.1 Lepisma saccharinum | reverse complement strand
ACACCAATCTCTACTATATAAAGTTATCACTTGAATTTGGATGAAATATAACTCGTTTTTTTTTTAATTTTTTTTACATAATTCATGAAGACCATTCATTAACACTCCTAGCCGATGCCATCACCTCCCAGTGCAGATCCTTTTGGTCTCGAATTTCAAATTACCACATAGGAACAGCCAAACCAACAAAACGAATACACCGCATGTCTCCACCAAGCAAATCCACAATACTTCAATCAGTGAATCACCAGCGTAGCGACAGTTACACTATGCTACTTCCATATGAAACCGCATCAGCACCTGAAACTATTACCGATGTAAGACATGGGCTCAAATAGATCAAAACTACACTACGAGAAAATATCAAGATTCTTCAGTCTGTCTCTTTATCATAATACAAGTTTCATAATAACAATAAATTCATATTTCATGCAAGGTGACTTGAAACCCCAGTAAATATGATATAATAGTTCGATAGAATTTAACAATTTCCGGTACATAAACTATTTCGGTTTTTGGAGGTCAAAATAAATGAAAATAGAGACGTTTGACCCCCCCCCAAAAAGTAAATCAAAATAAAAAGTAGGTCTCGTAAATCAAATTTAGATGCTAGTCTAGTTAAAAAGTATTTAAGTAACTGGAGCTTTCTCTGTATACCAGTACAGTCAATAAATTCGTGGACTGGCACCTAGAATATAGGCAACCAGTAGAACCCAGATGTCGTCTTGGTTGCTGTGCTCGGCATAAATGTTCACACACACAGAGAGACACTGACACAGACACACCGATCCGCACTGACCGTCAAAATAGTCACCGTTGGCAGCGACGCACGTCTGCCGACGTTCGTAGAGGCGTTGAAAACATGTTTGAAAAATGTTGGCGTTAGAAGACATCTCTCGTAGGGCATCCTTTGTGGCAGTGATGATCTCCTCGGGAGAATGAAAGCGACGTCCCCGTAACTTAGCTTTCAAGCGGGGAAAGATATCGGAATCGCATGGTGCGAGATAAGATGAGTATGGAGGATGTGGCAAAACGGTGATCTGCTGCCTTCCTAGCTCCTCCTCGACAAGGACAGAGAGATGTGGAGGAGCGCTGGCGTGCAGCAATACACAGTTCTTCCTGCGCAAAAGTTCAGGACGCTTACGACGTATTGACTCGCGTAGGCGGCTAGGGATCTCCTTGTAGCGAGTCGTGTTGACAGTTGCTCCTTGTGGGATGAATTCCATGTGGACAACTACCTGCGAGTCGAAAAACACTTGAAGCATCACTTTCCCTTGTGATCTGTCTTGTCTCGGGTTTTTGCGTTTTGGAGATGATGCCGATTTCCAGGTCGCTGCTTGTCTCATTAGTTATGGGTCGTACAGGAAACACTATATTTCATCTCCTGTTATTATCCTGTTCAGGAACGTTCCATCAGCGTCAGCACTACTGATCAGATCACCGCAAATGATCATCCGCTCTTCACGTTGGTCTTGTGTCAGAATGCGTGGCACACTGTGCTGGGTGACACGCGACATGTTCAAGTCATCCGTCAGAATTTAGTGACACGTACTATGGCTGATCCGTACTGCTGCTGCGATGTCGTCTATCGACTGGGAACGGTTAGCGCGCACCACCATTGCAACCTCTTTGATCTTGCGTTCAGTTCGGACTGTTGTTGGCCGACCAGTACGTTCATCATCCTCTAAACTGTTTCTCCCCTCAGCAAAACGTTGGTGCCACTTAAAAACAGCACTACGACCCAGAGCCTTGTCACCATACACTTGCCTAATCATCTGCAACGTTTCTGTTGCGGATTTGCCTAGTTTTTGGCAGAACTTGATGTTTGCCCGTTGTTCAAACTGCGACATTCTCCAAATCCGCCGCAGCGCATTCAACTCCTTTCACAACAGAGACAGTATGTTTGTTTACACTCTATGCACACACCTACCTCTTGCTGGGTCGAGATACAAACTTCCACTGATTCCTCCAGGACGTCACTTCTCAGCTGTAGTACACCACTAGCGCCACACTGCGTCCAGTCCACGAACTTATTTACTGTAGTGGTATATAGGTTGTAAAAAATAAATACACTGAGCATAATACACAGTGATGATTGTAGAGCGACAAGTCCGCTCTAAAATAATTTTAGACAATATGTACATAAACAAATTGTATTAAAAGAAGCGTTAAATAAATCAAGGCGTTAGGGACATTTGCTAACCCCAAACTAGATATGAGATTTCATGTTAGCATGCCAAATTTCATGCCTTTATGAAAAAGTCCACATTTCTTATCTAATCGCCCCACTATAACAAACAAAATTTGAATTAATGGCCACCATCTTGAATTTCAATGGTTTATTGGTCTATTCAAAAGTAGTTACAGTTTTCAGAGAATGTCAGATTTGTGTTCGGAACCGTAAAATACTTTTAAAATGTGAAAATCACTCAAATACTAGAATCAATAATTAATTATGAAATCTTGGACGTCATTTTGGAATTTCGTGATTCCCTTCATCAAAGTGTCTCAATATCTTGTGGTACAGGTATGTCTAGTCATCATGCCAAAGTTTATGCTTTTGTGAAAAAATGCACATGTTTTCACTTAATCGGCCCCCTATAAATCTTCAATGCAAGTCAAAAGCATTTAAGTGGATCGGAACTTTTCATTTCAGAAGGCAGCATATAACAAGTTGTAATTTAAAACATTAGAAAGAAATCTGAGAAAAGTTGATCTAAAGAAAGCCTTCATCAAGTATATTTGAACATATAATTGATGAAGCAGATTATACGTGTTAACCCCTTTCAAGCTTTTGCCTTCACTGAGGTGAACAATTCATACAACAACAAACTTCACACGCACATGCACACAAACATATACACATGGATGCATCAAAGAATTGTGTATCTGGAACGTGAAGAATATCACACAACGAGCCGGACCGACAAACCAGGTTAGAACAGGCATTAATATCACACACAATGGAGTCTGAGGCTTTAGCAAATGTACAATTTAATCTCACGTTAATGGTACACGGTACACTGGTCACACAGGAGACACTAATGCTGTTGTTAATTCTGAGGAGATGAAGGTTTAAAACGTCCAGTCAATTTTCCAACGTGTTACTTTGAATAATGTAAAACACAGAGAAAGGAATAAAAACCTGTAATGCTGGACTCTGGGGAAAACAATAAACCGGCTCATGTTGTCTTTCATATTATAGCAACTCTTTCTTTTTTATCCTTATTTCTTCTATGTCTTCCATTCTTTTTATCCCATACTTCTTCATTTTTATACCTTTCTAGTTAATGGGACTCGTGCTTAAAACCACGCTTTTCGTTATCCCTTCAAAAAAACACGTCTATTTCCCTTATAATAACATTACTTTCCCCTACCAGCATGAAGAAAAAAAAGCATAGTATTTTGAGCAAACTGAAAATTAAGTTAAAAATGCGTGTTTTACTTCATAAACAGCCACATCTCTTCATAAATAATGAGAAAGAAAAGTTAGTTTAACAAGATGTTTGTTCTTCAGAAGTTTCAGAGAGAGAGAGAGGAAACAAGTTGTTAACATTTCAAAATACATTTTAACATATTCTTGTTATTCAATGAACATGTTCCTCATGACAGAACGATGACACCAATTCTTGTAAAAACAAAGCATGTTTTCTTGTGTCTGATATTGTCCATTTGCATGATCATTTTATATATATATATGTTTAGAAGGGTGAAACAAAACAACTCTTGTACGTATACAATATATTGTTTTGGTTGTCAGTACCAAAAAATTCAGCTTCCCAGAAGAAAATATAGATTAAATTATAACGTTAGAATAGTAGGAATATTATTTAAAACTGGATGAAAGTTGGTCAACTAATGAATACTAAGCCGAAATCTTGTAAATATCACAATCTATTGTACAATTCAATATAAACTCTGACTTTCGAGTTTATTCTTATTGATTTCTCAGAACTGAAGTAAAGGCAAAACGATTATTTTGCGCAATGTTGCAAACTCCCCCCACGTATCTTGCACCTCGAAAGTTGCTTGACGTACTGGCCACGAATAAGCTCGTCACAGAGCGGTGACCGTAGCTCAGTTGATACAGCGTTCTCCTCTAATTCGAAAAGTTCTGGGATCGATTCCAGCCGCTGTCTATCCTGACTGAGGTTTTACCTCATTTAAACTAGAAAAGCACAGGAATTATCGATCCTTCCCATATAGAATTCCGCCTCGGATATGGATGTTTGTGAATTTTAACAAGCATTGTACTGATATAATCGTGGCGAGTCAAAGTCAAAAGTTATTTAAATGGTCCATACAAAATAACGTTTACCAAAGTTTTACCAACACTTACCAGATATAACACATATCCTTATTTGGCCTCATGCTTCAGACGTCCACCTCCAGTAGGCTTCTGATTTCCTTAAATACCTTTTTATCTACGCATTTTTTCTATTTATTTATTTATGGAAGATTTGCTTCAAATTTTTTACTCTGTACTCACGTAATTTGCGTTATGTTCTACAATCAAGGATCCAATACCTCTTTAAAAAATACTTAAAGTTTGCATTTCTTTAGTATTTAGTAGTCTTAGAAAAGATTAAATGTTTCCATGATCTCCAATATCAGTTTTCCATTTGAACACTTGAAAATCCGAAGTTTTCATACATCACTCGTGTGAGGAAACACAAAACGACCAATTTTGTAGGTTATCTTTTCCCTTGAACTCAACGCAAACAAGATTTAAAATCTCGCCCACAAAGCTTACTAACGATCTCATTATACAGAGAGTGCTTTCTTTCTCCCCTTAAAACAAGCTTTGGTAAGTACCTTTCCTACTCCCCATTCTTAAGCTCTATTTCAGTCCAACCTCAGTAACTCCACTACTCACATCTTTCTATGCCAATCGTTCAACCTTCTTTTGTCCGAAACGACTTCTCGCAACTACACAAGTTAACATTCGCAGTTTCCCAGTCGAATGCTACATTCTACGAATCGCAGAAGTACCAACTTAAGCAAGTTTCACTGAAGTGAACATCATAAATACATAAAACTTAAGAACTATTTCTATTATTTACAGTAGTTCAAATTTGTAAAGAAGAAATAGTATTTAAAACCTAACATAAGGATGTATAATAATATTGTGAGGATGTTATCATACGTATTCTTTAAAAACAAAACTCGAAAGTTACTTTCTACTAATATATCCATTTTCTGTTTTCTAATACTTGATTTTACTGTAAATTTTATTTTGGTGGCAACTCAAGTCTTCAGTCATTATCGTCAAGAAGTCTACACTGTTAATAATATAGAGAGAAGGAGAATATAACGGCCATGGTTTCAATTGCAGACATTCTCCTATAATTTTGTCTTTATCGGCTGAAGGGAAAGAAGAATAAAACTAATTCAGGTAGACCCATTTTACCCTATAAGGTTTAGTTTGACCCGTGGTGGCTCAATGGTACAGCACTCACCTCTGGTGCTTGGAGTCGTCGGTTCAATCCTTACTCATGCCCAAGTGAGCTTTGTGGTAGATTCAAAAACCTCCCTATCACGATGCGTGCTTACTTCAGCTATGCTGGATAAAGATACGAAAAATCGATCACATTTTGTAGGAAAATGTATGTAACACAAAGGTTGTTAGGCCATTCAAGTGCTTGAGCCCGTGTGACCAACCAAGTTCAGCTCTTTCCAGACTTTCATTGTCTCTTAGTCATGTATGAAATGGGTACTCACCAATATGCTAGTTTCTACTGCGAAGCAATTCAATGATGAGCCAAGACTCTTTACTACTGCAGTGGATGGATTTAGTGTTTTCTTAGGTATTGTATTATCTTCTCAGTGATTATGAATTGCTGCTCTTGGCAATATTGGTATTAGCGGTCAGCTGAGACTCACTTGTTTCTTTCCAGTCCTAGCTGTTTATATTGTTATAGCTGACGAAGTACATGTAAGATGTACTCTTATGAATAGATGAAATGATAGAAGGATATATCCCTGGATTATAAATATTATGAGGACCAGTTCTTCAGAGAATGAGACAACATTTAGCTAAGTATGTATTTATTCAAAATAGATATTATTGGATTGCGTAAATCGTAATTTATGATACACTTGTGTGTTGGGGGACGACATTAATCGAACTTAAGTTCTTTCATGTATCGTTGCTGTGAATTACTGACTGTATTTATTTATCACAATAAACCTGTTGTAGGTTTAGAATTCAACATAGGCCTACTATAATTTATTGTAGTGGTTCATTTAGAATATCTGGTTCAGCAGCACGACTTCAAATATTCCACCGTATAAGTATTTGTCATTGCATAGAGAATAGTTATTTTCCTATCTTAGAAATGACAACTACTAACTTAAAGAATGCATCAACTACAAAGTCAATACCTATTAATAATGTATAAAATACACCGTCAATATTTCCCGTGGTTAGTCACTAGTGTCGCTATTTACAATTGGGAGCTATGAACGTGGCGTAGGTTTAAATCTGAATCAGAAGAATACCAGAATGTACTGCCAATAGTTTGTGACTGTTCCCTTCCCTATTGTAAGGGTGCAATGCCTTTTTCTCGGAATATTGCGCTTCCGAAAGGCATTTGAATTTCCAATCGAGTTGGATTTCAAAACATGCCATCAGTCGATTGAAAATTCAAAAAAATGCTACAATCTCTCAAATTTGATTCATCTTTATTTTCTCTCTAGCATATAATTTTATAGTCCACCCAATAATATAATAAGCAGAACAATGAAAGCAAAGCATAGTACATAAAAAGCAAAGGTATTAACAATAAACAATAACAAATTCTCAGGTCTCAACAAACAAGTGTTATGTTATGGAATGTAGAATACAACTGCACTTTTAGCATGTGACATTAGTCAGCAAATATGTCTCAGTCAGCAGCACTATGCAAATTTATAGCCGAATCATTTCAGCCTATAATGTTGTGGTCAGTTTTAGAAAATCTTATAAGCATGCGACTTTCAGAATAGAAGCATTTAGTTGTAGTGGAAAGCATACTAAAAGTCTCCAAAAATCAAACTTGTGCTACGGCCGCTATCTTGGAAACTGGCGACCATGATTCATTTTTTTTTAATTTTCACAGAAACTAAGCGTCACATCGAAAAATAGTTTTAAGTGCAGTTTGCTCAGCATAAAATTATGATTTTTTGTACATTCTTTTTTGTCATTTGGCCAATTCCATTTCATTACACCAATCCTCTGTTCAAGTTTCTAACAGTTTTTGCTCAGAAAACTTAGTATTTTTTGTTAAACAGTGAAAATGTGTTAAAAAATTAAATATTCTAGGAGGATATCATGACTTCAAAAGCAGAAAATACCGTAGTGTCACATATTTTAGCTGTTTACAAAGAAGCAGGAGAAAGTAGTAGAACAGCCAAATTGTGGGCACAATATAAGAAAATGATTATCCCCATATGGAGTTGATTAGAGCTGAAAGAACAGGAGACTTTACACTCCTTCTGATTACAGAAATCAGTATGATACTGTTATCATGCTCCAAGTCATAACTTGTATGCAACCAGTTCTCATATATGTCCAGAAAGCTTTATAGGTAAATTATATTAAATTGAGCATATGGACAGTTATATGAAAGCATACTGTAATTATCAGCTTTCAGTAATATTTAATAACAATCATAACCTTTCGGTATTTTTTTTCAAACAGATTAAAATTTAAGTGAGGTCTGCTTACAATTTTATGATATTTAATTCGTAGTGTACACGTTTTGTGTACTGACATTATCATTTATGCAATTTTTTTCACAGAAAAATTGTGCAGTCATTTTAAGAAAACCTTTTACGAGCAGTTTATGTAGTTGGCATTAATTTCTACCTTCATTTTTTAAAATGTTAAATGAAAATAGAATTCTACGACAATCAGTTTAGCTTTTGTGCCATTATGTGGGTTCTGGGTCGATGAAAAGAATGACCTTAAGAACAAAGATTTGAAATTTTATGCTGAACAAGCTATTTAATTTTTTTTTTAAATGCTGCATAGTTTTTGTAAAAACTGAAAATAGATAAACAGCTGTTGCCATTTTCCAAGGTGGCGGCGTAGTACAACTCTGATTTTTCTTTAGACTTTTCATGTATTTCGCTACAACTAAGTACATATATTCTGAAAGTCCCATGATTATAAGTTGTTTTAAAACTATTTTTCGTATTATTATTTCGCTATTAGTAGTAACAAAATGTTGAACCGAAACCGAGATTCTGCACACACTAAATTTGGTGGCAGATTGACAGATCTTCATCCTATCATTCTGTTAGAAGCATGAATATCTATAATCAAGAAGAATGCTCTATTTCAATTCTTATAAATCTATTAAGAAGTAAAATGTCGGTAACTTCAATCCTTGCTTTCAAGCTGATGACTCCGAAATCTATACTGCCTATCTGCAATACTACGTTGTATCATATCATTTGTTCTTCATGCCTTACTGTTTTATTAAGAATACCATTTCTTTCAATTTCATTATTTATTCATACTGTATGGAATCCAAATTGGACCCCAGTAACCGATAACACGTCTGGCCAACATTGCATAAAGACGTATTATGTTAGAGAAAACAGAGAAAAAAATATTTTGTTGAATGAAACCCAACGTTCTCAAAGCTATAGTTGTGACATGATTCTTGTAGATCTATTTGTTAAAAGAAGAGTCTTGTGAAAACATAATTCCAAGATATGATACCGATTCTGACCTTTGAAGAGGAAGATCATTTATGAAATATTCGAGTACAGGAAGATGTGATAAGGTAAAATAAGATAATATGAGCATTAACTTTGAATTCAGAAAGTTATATGTTTAAGTCCAGTGGCCAGCTGTCCCAACTGAATTTTTTTCAGGGGTTTTCTCAAACCTGTCAGGCCAGAGCCGAAATGGTACCTTTAAAATAGGCTTCCTTCTACATCCTCTCCTCAACCCTATCCTCCTAATAAAATGATATCATTTCGTGAATATATTCAGAATCTGTATAATATAGTTCAGTATACCAATTAATTGAATAAAACTCTGATAATGTCAATTTCCGTTCATCCCAAAATCGAAAAATTGTCTCCTGAAACTTTTTGGATTTGAATTTGCTTTGATACTTCATTATCTCAAATTTTGTTCCTATCACATGTTAGTTTCTTCATTACATTTCGAGAATTCCGAGTCTTCTAATAATAGCGTTCCTTTTGTTCTTTAGAATTCAAATCAAGTATCTTACCATCACTTTTCTGATGACCAACAGAGTTGTGCCTAAATGAATAGTGTAACATTTTAGTAATCTTAAACATTTTGGTTGGAATTTTGCCGAAGAAAAGAGTAGTAGTACCTGAAGACATAAGAAGAGTATTTTTTTAATGTAGTATATATTTATACGTAGGGATATCCGTATTTAAGAGACAATGGAGGAAGTCCAACTATGTGTATACATGGTTAATATCACCAAAAGCCTCCAGTGATGAAGTCACCATCCGAAATTGACAAGAATGGCCTAATTTTATTTTCTACCTTTAAAAAATAGTTATAACATAGTTGCACCCTACACTGTAACATATCAGTTACAATGTACAATTTCCATGGACACACTGATCTGTATACTAAAAGCAAATAGCTAACTAACACTTAGCTAATAGTAATTTACGTTTGTCATCATGATCACTATGATACCGATAAACTGAACCAAACTATAGATGGCATTTGTTATTTTCAACCGTAAAATTTCTCATCTTTTCTTTCAGTATCAAATACTTTTTTTCTTATTATAAACATTGGAAGTAGTTTAATTCATACTCGCGCTCTGACATAAAAGTTTTCACGCTATTCACTTAATCGAGAAAAAAAACCGCAATCGGAAAAAGTAGAGGTTTGAGGAAACGCATCGCTTACTAAACGTGTCAGTGAGAAGTTAAAAAAAGGAAGAACAGAATTTCAACAAAACAGCCGAAAAAAATATATAAAATCCACTTTCAATTACTTTTTCGATTCACTCCCTCCTCTTGTCATTCGATGTGGGTGGGATCCACCACACACACTACACAAAAACACGGTCCCCCTTTTGCTTTCGATTTTGCAGTGGCGAATGCCCCTCGGGACTCCCCGTAGTGGTGTTTTTGAATTCCATCGGACTAGACCAATTCGCCTGCAGAAGGCAAGATTATCAAGAGAAATCCATTGAAGTGCCGATCACGTCCACCATGTATCAAAAAGAAGAGGCTGCAACGCTAGCAGAGAACTGCCACAGAGAGTTAAGCCCGCGATGTGATTTTTTCCTGACAGTTTTTTGTTGTTCTTTTTCACCTTGCTCCCGAAAAAAATACGAGCTGTCTTTTAGCTTAAAGAATTCTTTATCCTTTATAATCCACCTTAAAGTAGTGCTTACTGCAGCATATAGGCATTTCCAAAAGATAAAGACTCAATATTGCATTTAGAAATAGTATTGATCCTTTCTGCAGAAAGTTGTACTTAAATAAATACATCAAACACAACAAATAATCTTTATACGAAGACAGTAGTATTCATACCAAAAGTAGCCGGAAAACAATAACTTTACTACACTTTCTGTTCAAATGTAAAAATCGGTACATTTTCACGTCCAAGACACATCGCATCTACAAGAATATAATTTCTAAATTATTGAAGTTGTACTTCAATGTCAATATCTTAATGAGTGTTTTTAAGGATAATTTCTTTATTTAATTTTAATTTATTCTAATGCAAATGTTGAGTGGAGAATGTTAAGAAAATTTCAGGTACAAATAAGATCATATCAAATTAGAGAGAATCAGGGTCCACAGGGGCATAAATTATAAGTCATATGATTGTAAAGTAAATGAGTGTAAAGTGTGAAGAAAAGTGCTAATCCAACCAAGTAATGTTTAAAATCGTAAAATTTCATTGATATTTCAGCTTCATAGGTTGTAATAGTCTTTCCTTATTAGTAATATAAATCACGTCGTCTTCTTCCGAAAAGACAAAATTTGTGTAAACTATGAAATTACTTGAGAATCGAAGTCCCTGCACCTTTTGGTCAAACCATTTAATCCTGGCTATCAGTCAAACAATTACAATTTGTTACCGTAAACTGAACTCTTTATTTCTTATTGGAATCCCTGGTCTTCAACATACACTCATTAACCTATGTCCCGTAATTAAAAATTTCCATTTTCCACTTATTATTGTATTTAAAAATAACTGTCATTGGGTTTATATGAAACAATAACCTTTAGAATAAAATGGATACAAATGATTTTGTGGATTGGCACTATATTGTCAACAATTTTCTGTCCAGTAACGATTTTTAGCTTTGTATCATAATACCTAGAATGGAAAGTTAGTCTTAAAAATATCAATTTTGTATTTAGCCACTAATAGGTAATAGCTAATTAAGATAAATGTAACGTTTACTAGGACTTTTCCCATGGTATATGTTAATAACTTAAATTTTCTGATCTTTAAGAATATCTACTACTACTACTACTATAAATAATGAAAACAATATTAAGTCCTTTAATTTCATTTGAAGTTTAAAATATAATTAAAAAAGCAACAATGCTTTTGCTCAATTAGTTAATTTATTTTTTAAATTATTTTTCATCAAATAGAACAGAGGCGTTGTAATTAAATAATTCAAATTTATTTTTTTCTGATAATTGAATTAAATTAAGCAGGCTGTATTAAGTATATAAATTGAAGCCAAATGCAGTAAGTTCTGCTTATTCTCACCAGGGAGCATGATGTTACAAAAGTGCAGTGTCACCTACCTATGGTGATGAAAACTCGCTCAAATTTACAATCTGAAAAAATGTAGACAGATAAATATATTTTCTTTTATAATAATATGTAATTTAACTATTTTGATACTGTAATTCTTTTTAAATATCTTGTATTTTCCCATGGTCCACTGGCTACGGTCGGGACTTCGGGACTTTACGGGAGAGATAGGTAGATTCATGCCCTACTAAAACCTTTCTTACCTAATGTTCTGCAGGATTTTTCTTAGTTTCATCACGCAAGTGATAGGATGATACCTAAAGTAAAGCCCGGAGCCATAGTATATCCATTCTTGCCATATTCGTTCAGAAAACAAGGGCATCCCAGAAAATCGATAGCTTGAAGAAACTTAGAACCAAATTCCACTCATCTCACAATTATACAACAATATGAATATCAATAATTATTGCACCCGGAGGAAGTCTAAGGTGTATATTAGGAGGAACGCCGATTTCAGTATGTAATTTGTATGAATGTTTAGAACAAATAAAAACATGTTTTTTTGTCTTTATGAGTTTAAACCTTAACAAAATGTGAGAGCGAGATTTTGGCAAGTTATTTAAAATTTTGGGGCAACAAAATGTCAATCGAAGTATATTTTCAACAATCCTACAAAACATTTACATTTCTAGACAAAAGAAACCCACTTAAATAGTTAACATGATAATTTTGTTTATGTTGGTTAGAAACCAGAAATTACAATTGACACTAGTAGATTAGAGTAAAAAATCAAATTTGTAGATATGTTTGAACCTTCAGATATGTTTTTCTCAAAATCAAGAAAATATGACTTGGTCTTACGTTGCCGAACCTTTCAAAAGGTTATTATGGAATATTTCTACATGAAGTTTCATACTAGCTTATCTGTCAATACGTTTCAATTAAGTTGTTTAAGTTAAAATTTTCATTGCTTTATCTTATTTTCTTGCAAAGGGAATGAAGAAATATGAAAAAACGTTATACTATAAGGGAAACAGCTATTAGTTAAACAAATATTTTGCTTACAGTGAATTCAGACAAAATGGGAAGCCATATATTTGTATTATATGTATAGAAAAGGAAATTAAAAAGGAATGGAAACTAAATGTAGAGGAAATTTTTCTGAAATGAAAAGAAAATAAGAAAAAGATCGAAAAATACAAAGTTCTTTTATGAGAGTACAATCAAAGGTAAAAACTTAGTTAATGGAATTTTTTCATCAAGCAGAAAAGATCTCCGTACGATTCCATTTCTAGAAATACAATAAAAATGGAGGAAAATATAAAGAAAGCAAGCCAAATGAAAGGGTTGAGTGAAGGTAGTATGAAGATGGAGAAAAGAGGACAGAATTGCGTCTGCCAAGATGTTTCAACAGAAGTAGCTCTGCTTGTCCATTATCTATCGGAAATGAGTTTCGAACAGAAGCATGAAGGGGAAGAGGAGGAAACGTTTATTTGATAGTGTGTTCCGGATTGGCAGGAGAGGGTTGGAAGGAGGTGGTGCCCATCTTGAGTCCCATGGGAAGAATCCAATGAACTTTTGGGAACGAGGGAAAGACGTTGAAAATATACTGAAGCAAAGAAAACGATGGGTCTTTGCAAGGAATAGAGATAGTAGCAGGAAGAAAAGAATTCGATACAGACAGTGTGACGTGATGGGAAAGACCTACTATCTCAACCATACCTGCTGCTGAGTTAAGTTGGGATTGTGGTTTTGCTGGCTAGATCTTATTCAACAAAAGTAGAAGTTTGAATAAATTAGAATCAAGTTGAAGTCAGATAAACTCGGCACAAACTTACTAGCAAGTATATGTTAGCACTCTTTCGATACTTATAAGTAAATCATAATATTTTTAAAAAGTGCTTTCTGTAAACATTTTTACATTTCTATCTTTGTTCACAGTGCTAAAACAGCAGATCAATCTGTATGAAAAGTATAGTGATATTCATTTGTAGAAGCCGTAACGGATAGAGTAGACCTCTAAACAGAACTACTATTACAAAATAACTTTGAAGATTTGATCCGTCCAAGTCTACTTTGTCTAGAATATGTTTATTTATTCATCCTGAGATAGTACAATGAATTCGTTTCAGGCAGCATTACATTTATCACTGGGCTTAACTACCATATTAATGTAAGAAAAACGTAAACAAATATTGACGAATCCAAGTTAGCTTTAAGAACATTGAGGCAACGTAGCTTTCTAACGAACTTTCTTCTGGCAACTATAGTTTTTAGAAATTGTACATAGCAAACAAATACAAAACTTGTTCGATATTAATTATAAGACATGTGTTATGTATAGCACATATAACATAGAAAGTATTCTAGCTCCATATTAGGATAGGTAATTCTAGAAAAGGTGTAAAGTACGATAATAAAAATGTTTATGTGAATGCTTTGTATCGATTTCTGTTGCTTTACTAGAAGATAATTTCAGCAACTAACTTGAATTTCAAATTATACAGCAAAACTTTGAAAGTTATTAATGTTGATGAGATTGTTAATGTACTTAATATTAACATAGTTTTAGAATCATCGGTCCTTTTAATGTGTGACTTTTGTAGAGTCAACATTCACCTCAAATTCTAACGACAACAATGCATGGTACGAATATTTTTCTTTCATCATAGTTTTATAGATACAAGTAGTGATTCATAGAACATCAAGAACTATATCTTAGATTTTGCGTTAAATAAATAGCTTTCGAGCACTGCTCCAGAACCAATCTTTGTGCCTAGGCTGGTAGCAAAATGAATATACTTATTGATATTTCGTTAATACATGTATATTACTAGCGAACCTTCTCTTAAACTTGTTTCCCCCATCCAAAGATGATTTACTTTCAATGTTTCATCTCACATGCTATTGTTCAGCCTTTAGTTTCACAAGCACAGAGTATTTGTAATATATTATGAATTAGTAAATCTGTTGTTTTTTTTACGAAAATGATTTAGGGAAAGGGGGTACATTTGAAAGGGTGAGCATTAGAACTTTAGAATATTAGAGATAACTTTTAATACTTTACTTTAGAACATTAGAGATATACTTCAGATATACTTTAGAACATTAGAGATAACTTTAGATATACTTTAGAACATTAGAGCCACACAGCTGTAACTTGCTTTTCGCCATTTGTGTGTGTTACCTGGCGAAATACCGTATTTGATGTAATGTGTGTGTGCCAAAGTAAAAAATAATCACAGAGATTGTAAGTTTTTGGATTCTTCCATTCCTTCACGTATTAAATTGTCCTTGTTTTCTGATCACCATTCTCCCTCTACCTTAATAACAAAATGTGCATAATTCGACGTACCAGCTTTGAACAAAAAGAACGGGGTAGATTTAAGCAAGGTAGCAGCTTATGTCCCTTCAGGTAAAACTTAGTGTCGAGAAGAAAAGTTGTCACAAATTTTATATTATTAACACTGTTTTGTTCTTTTCGTTATATCTATTAACGTATTTCAATTAGGCTATGTATAAGATTTTTTACAAAATTTCTACGACTTCAAAAATTTTGCAATCCTATTGGTTATGCAATTCTCATAAAGACAATTAAGAAACAAGCAAGAAAGTAAGTTTATTAACAACTGCGTATTTCATATTCTTTCTATGGCTAGTAAAACTTTAGTTTACTTTCTTCTGCTTCCGTATTTGTATTTAGAAGCATTTACTAAGAACATAAATGTAATTGTAATAATATTAACGATTTGTTCAAAACTGCCCCAACCAAGTTCAAACCTACCCCACCCTTGTTTAAATCGTTGAACGATAGCCTCCCAGTTCCTGTCCTCACTTTCTTCAGCAAGCTGTATATATTCCCATACATATGTTATCTTTCTGAACAAATTCTCTGAGTGTAACGAAGCAAAAATAAATTTGCCCAACACTGTGTTCCAGTGTGGCACCTCTCCCTTACTTCATTTTATAAAATCATAAGCCCTATTTCAAAAATCATTTCTCGTTTCTTGTTTAAGTTCCGCTTTTCATTTCAGTAAAAACATTATTTTTGTCGAAAAAAACAACACGTTTTTGTTCTTTTTACCAATTCCTCCTTTTATTTAAAAAACTAGTCTGTTTGAAAAGAAACTTAGGTTATGAAAATCTTAAGTTTCCAAATAGACGGATAGAAGACAGAAAATCGGCTATGAACAAATATGATCCTAATGTTAAATTAAAAATCTACAAGAAAAGACATTTGATAAAAACTAAAATTACGTTTTGAAAATAAGGAAACTGGTTTCGTTCCTTATTAAATAAGAAAATCTCAAAGTGAAGAACCTAGGTTAATGTCCATATTCCATCATATATGATTACAGCAAGTCTTTATGTAAAGATTACATTTCCACAAATGATGCTCGTTAGTTCTGCATATGAAAATTATGTCATTCAAAAGAATAACCAAGAATTTTCTTCATTAGAGTAGAAGCACTCTAATGAAGAGAATTCCTAATAATCATTCATTTCATCATCCCTTTGCAGAAGTACTTGTCTTGTTCGCATATTCTCTTGAAATTAATGTAGCAAACGCTACATTCTGTCACAAAATAAGTACACAAATATAGAGAAATCAATATATATATATATATGGTGGGGGAGAGGGACGAAAGGAGAAAGACGCTGATTTTCATAATATAACAACTGTTCTAGATTAGCTACACTTCCCACCCTAGATTCTTCTTGTGTTAGCTACAGTGGGGAAAAGGTCTGTTCCGCGCTGAACTCTGGCTAACTTAACACAACTACAAATCTTAATTAAAAAATCTTGTTCAGGCCCGAAGCGTTATCATTAATTCATTGCTAGTGCAGCGACCACTTGACTGACAGCTTCAAAATCACCCACAGCAATTGCAAACCAAGTTCCATATTGCTAGAGAGGCAAAGGGAAAATTTAATACTAATGAATTCGTTTAATTTATTTTCTTAATCAAATGACTACAGTGCTCATGGATAATTAATTAATAATACGAAATTTAATATAATTATTAAGTAATTATGATTAAGTATCATGAAAGATGAAATAGAAACAAAGAACACTATTCCTCATGTTCAAATATTTTCAGATATATGTTTTAAATTTTGTATTAAACAATATTATTGTTTAACAATTATTATTAATTAATAAATCCGTCCTGAATCCGTTCGTTTGAACAATTGTTTGACTACACCCATTGTTTATTAAACTTACATTGGTGTATTTAATTTTTACGTAAAAAAATAATTTGAACACGAGCTATACATCCTAATATTAGCAGTGGTTATAGTGAATGATTCCCTTAGCCGCACAATTCAGTATTCTAGTGATTGTATTGGCTAGACTGTACTTACGCAGAGCCACCTCTTACCGTTGCGGTAAATTAGCAGCGAGAGAGTGCATCGCGTATAATGAAAAAACTTACCTGACTTTTCTACTTACACAGAGCTGCAAAAAATTCAATCGGTACAGGAAGTTTACTTCCTTGCAGAGCCACCTGTTAGCATTGCGGTAAATCGTTAGCGTTAGCAGCAAGAGAGTAAATCGCGTATAATGAAAAAAAGCACCCAACCTGATTTTTCCACTTACGCAGAGGAACAAAGAACTCAATCGGTACAGGTACTTTACCCCCTTGCAGAGTCACTTGTTAGCGTTGCGGTAAATTAGCAGCGAGAGGGTAAATCACGTATAATGAAAAAGCACCCAACCTGACTTTTCTACTTACACAGAGGTACAAAGGACTCAATCGGTACATGAACTTTGCCCCTTATAGAGACACCCGTTAGCGTTGCGGTAAAGTATCAGCGAGAGAATAAATCGCTTATAATGAAAAACAAATACCTAACCTGACTTTTCTACTTACGCAGAGGTGCAAAGAACCCAATATATACAGGAACTTTTCCCCCTTGGAGAGCCACCTGTTTGCGGTAAAGTAGCAGCGAGAGAGTAAATCGCGTATATTTAAAAAAACTAATCTGAATTCTCTAACTTATCTAACCGATCCCAGTGAACTTAGTACGAAATTTGAAAATGTGTATATGTAAAAACAATATTTTTCTTAAAAATAAAGTTCAAAAAAATGTAACTTCGCCGGAAATCAAACCCGGGCTACCCAAACAGCTATTCGATGCTTTAACTGCTATGCCAAGCCAACAATTCCCCAGCTTGTCAGTATTCTTTATTCGCATGTGCTTCCCGACACTCCCAAAGTCAAAACTGATGGCGACTTCCGGAGTAAAGTTCCTGTATTGACTGACAAGTAACACTATTTCAAGTGGACACTCAGATCTAGACGAGATATACATATTTAAAATTAGCATAGAAAAACTGAGTTTATGTGTAAAATATTAGGTGCCATTGGCAACTGGTTGAAGAGAATTTGTCGGGAAAAGTTTCAATAGTATTGTTTTTGGAACACTACTTATGAATATCTGGCGCTAGTTTACACTCAATGCACTACGGTGACAGTCAAATGACAATGGTAGCTCCATGTCACCACTCATAGCTGCAAATGACACTCATAGTCACTAGAAATTCACACTGGAACAAGTGTATAATTAGGTAGAATCCGTAGAATGGCACGCGAATACTTACAAGCAAACATACTGATGGGACAGAAAAAGTTATGATTTCTCTCCTTCGTCATGACTAGGATGTCAAAATATATGCGCATGCAAATTTTGGCAACCCAAACGTAATCGGTTTGGGAGATATTGATGATATAATAGACCGATTCTTGTCTGTGGAAAGTGATATAAAAGTGTTGAAATACGATTATACTTCTAAATTGCTGAAAGAAACTAAAAGAAAATACATAGTACTAGGTATTGAGCAGAAGGGAACTTGTGGTATTCTTCGCGGCCGCCATCTTGAAGTCCTCCATATTGAATCTCGACTGATTTTCTTAAATAAGAAGCGGGTCGTGTAATATGTCATTCTGGGCTAGAATTTTACGGGAAATACGTTTCTGAAGTCAGCTTTGCCGTAAATGTAATATTGTGAGAGATAAGCGGATGTGACGCTAGCATGTGGTAATGATACAATAAGATGGAAACATGCATTTCTTCTCGAAATGACGACGGAAATGAAACCTAAACCCATACATATTGTTCCTGAGTATGATACCCTATCGATATGGATTTGTACTCATTTCGATTTCATTTCCGTCGTTATTTCAAGGCGAAATAGGTGTTCCCAGGCTATTGCGTCATTACTTCATACTGAATATATGGCTTTGGAAGCAAAATAAAATTTCAAATCTAGAAGTAGATGGACATTAATATAAAACTTACTTCGGGAATAATTCATGACAGAACATCATAAGTTATATTACAACATGAAACATGCAGTAAATTTGGTAACTGAAACACTTAGAGGAGGGAATCAGCGCCCAAAACTGTCTGTTTGTTAGTTACAGCATTAAATTATTAATAACGTCAAATTTAATCTGCTTTAAAAAGTTAATTAAATATGTTTTGTTTACAACAATCCAAATTTAAAATTAAACTATTTATTTATTTCTGACCTAAAAATGGAAGCAATGTATTAATTTCATTGTTATAAACAATGCAAATATTATTTTTATTAATTATATCGCTGCACAGTAACTTTCGGTGACTTAAAATACATCTAGCTCCTGCCCCTGGACCCAAGAAACACGTGTGCAAAATTTGGTGGAAATTAATGCATGCATGTAGATTTGTATCTTACTCAACCTGTTCTATTAATAGTTACGTTGTGAGTTCGTAACATTAACATGAGAACAATGGTGAATTGAATTCTCATATTACAAATGAAAATCGAGGTACGGGTATCATAAATATAGATAGAAACTGACAAAAATGTTACACTTTTTATTTTATTTTTTAAATTAGAATTGTTTGTAATTAGTATAATTAATGTTAAATGTTTTTCAGAGTTTCTAGTTAATACACAAAATAGGTAGAAAAATCCCATGACCATACGCGAAACATGAGTTATTTTCCTATAACGTTGTTTACATTTCCAGTTCTGGGAATTTTACGCAGCTAAAAATTTTGTAAAACGTAGAATTTTCTTACTTACTTCTGCGATAAATCACGCTTATCGCTCGATTGTTTTGGTTTTGCATTACCTTTACGCAGGAAAATAACATTCTCACGCAGATACTTCATGTAGTGCACATAATGTTTAGCTATAAGTAGCGGGAGAAACTTATCATAAGTATCAGAAAAATATAAAATGTTACATTAATATATCTGTTCTGAGTGACGCAAACGAACTGTATGTTACCATCATGAAGGTCTGATATGTCTCTTACACCTTCAGGATAGAACTAGGAACTAGACCGAACGCAGAGTTTCACTTTCCTTCTTTCCTCAAAGTATAAACTCGACACATTTTAACTTTGTCTATTACATTACTTAGCGTATGTTGTACATTTGTCAATTACAATTTGTCATGTTGTAAAAGTTTAATGGAAGAATTGCACCCAGAAAGCTTGAAAATTCGGTATTTGTGTAATTACGTTTGAACTTGTGCCCTGCAGTAGACAGTGACGCAATGAGACTCGAAAGCCAAGATCGCTTCTATACCTTTTCTCACCCCAGTCGCCAACCGAACGTGTTCGCAGTCCAGTAACAGAATTTGAAAATTGACAACTACCATCATTTCGGCTGCTTTCTGACGTGGATTTTTATTTACTTTTCTTAGTACGTTGGCAACAAGTGTATCATTATTACAGTGGTTCTTGAACTGCATTTTAGAAATAATGTATTATGTATAAAATGTACTGTGAATATTAGCTACGATCATTTAGTGTTACGATAGCTATTGTTCTAGTAAAGATTTTTGTTGTTAATATGCCCCGACTCTGAATCAGCTGACTGACTGCTGTTGCCTCATTCTTCGTCTACCAGAGAACCAGAGAAAAATGATGGCGTTTAATGCAAGAAGTGTCGAGCTAGTTAGCTCATGACTTCTATATGATTGGAATAACAGGTGAATTAATATATGTGATTGAATAGGGAGCAACTGTCGCATCCCTAGGGCAAGTCAATGAGGACCAAACGTAGGTTGAATTGATAAATGACGAGGTGGAGGAAGATAAGTTATTTATTCGTGGTGAAGGAAAGATGTTATAATGAGGTCAGGGAGGCTGAGTTGGAATTAGTTCCTTCCATAAAAGTAGTTGTATTTGATTTTCTATTTTCTATTCATTTGCTTTAAGACAGGTGATCTGTGTTGTGGATAGGGATGTTAAGTAGGGTGAGGCATACGGTGAATTTGTCGGATAGGATGAGCGGTACCAATGGTGTGTAATGATGGGTAAGGTGAATGTTGCATGCGAGTCCAGAAGGATCGACATTGAAAGTCTATAACATCAGCAAGCATTGGAAGTGATATATCTTCGTGGAGTTGCATTATCCTAGTGTCTCTGCTATGTCCAGTAATTATCCTTGCTGCTCGATTTTGCACTCGTTGAAGTAGGATGTGATATGATTTTGCTGCATGTTGCCAAACAGGTGCAGCATAAAGTAGGAGAGAGCGTATCATCATTTTGTATAGATTGAGCTTAGCTGATAAGGTAAGTTCTCTGCTTCTAAATAACGGATAGAGGGCCAGAAGTCGAGAGACTGCTTTGGTAGCTACAGTTTTGAGATGGTTTTGGAATAGTAAGGTTCTATCCAGATCTACGCCAAGATAACGTGCCTGAGTATTGTATTGTA
>JAGDQP010020395.1:807-33349 GCA_022664845.1 Lepisma saccharinum | reverse complement strand
TATATATAGTAACTGGCAAACATCAGCATACATTTTTAAAAAATATCAAATTACTTACCTTTAGTCGACATAGAAAGATAATGTCCGTTTACCGCCGTCAAGTTTTCTTATAAAATGTGCCAAGGGACTATCCATATTAGTTAGAACTGTCCAATAATTCTTACACAAATCACAGAGTTGGAGAAAATGTATTTCCTCATCAACTGTTCTAGATCTTAGATATCTCAAAGCTCTAATTACTCACTTTCGATTAAATCTATCTATATTTCGTTGCCTTAAGAAACTTTCAATATCTTTTAAGTAACTTCTATCAAGTACAATATGCATGATGTCTACAACAGAAGAGTAGAAAGCAATATCATGACAAATTAAACCCATATTTGTTCTCTTTACTACAGGTCGGACAGTGATCTTCAATGTCATTAACCGACATGGGCAACTCAGCAATATTGATAGTACTATTCTGCAGTCTAATTTTATATCATCCACGACAGGAAGAAATAATTATACAGCAATATGTACTATCGTTAGGCAAGATAGAAACACTATTAAATTATGAGGACACAGAATGTATTCCATGTCGATTGCATATAGATTTCTCGGCCTCACACCTTCGAAATGATAGCTGCACTGGATACGAGAAACTTATAGAAATACTCCACCAGTGGGAGAGACAATTTATAAATAGGATTTCTCATAGGATTACATTTGATTTTAAGACAGTATTCGCCAAGCGGAAAAAGATAATGATATTCTCAATTTTCTGGGATTGTAAATTTTGCTTTAGGCGGCTATAATCTGTATGAACACATAAATTAAGGAATACAGTCAATCAGTTACAACAACAAAATGAATATTTGAATGGACAGATACAAAACAAATATCAATTAACCCACATAACTGAAAATGTAAGTATCTCAGTAGAAAGAGCTATGTCAGATCCATAGTGAGATCCTTCAACTTCTATGTACTACAGGAATTAACCAGCGATTCTTAATTACATTACAGAATTTTCAGATATCAGAACAACATTTTAGTAATATATTTTAAAGACTACTTTAAAATACTGTAAATGGCGTATTAGTAAATTAAGAATTGGCCATAAAGATCATAAAAAACAACCCGCATTTACGAAACTAATTAATTTCTTAAGATATTGGGATCTTCTACCAAAGCTCCAAAAGTTTTTATTAGCTTTTGACCTAGCATTAGCCAATCTGCACATAATAATTCAAGTTCCAAATATAAGACGCTAAAGCTATCATTTATTATACAAGCTTTTTAACAATGGATTCTTATCTCAAACCTCACATCTTAAAATTATTGTTTGAGATGTTGTTATTAAGACCGATAACGCTGTGTTCGAAATAGACAAGTCCTTATGCCAAAACGTCAGCTATTTAATCTATGCAAAATCCAAGATTAAGTTAAAATACAGAAAACTGATTATTTATTATATAAATGTTTCCCAAACTTGACTAAACTGTCAAATTAAATCCCAACTGTCGTCTCAGGAGTAACTTTTCACATATACGACAGCGGGTCTACACTTAGCAAGAAGAAAATAGGTATATGTATATGGGAACATAATCGGATACTAATTACAAAAACAGCAAATTCGTCAAATAACTACAATGTCCCATACCACCAATTTGACCTAATCCTAACAGATAAACTAAATTCACCTAGTCGACGAACAATTGGCATTAATTACAAATATCTAAGTCTACCAGAAAATCTTTCATTGAATTTCACGATGAATTTTCAAAATTTACAAAATTCAATAAATGACTTACATACATTATTAAACCGCGAGCTTAATAAATTGCCAAGTAAGTTCTCTGATCTTCATTTACATTCTTCACAAGCTTAGACTATAGCAATAGTAATTCCTATTATTTTTATATTATTTATCATATAAACAGTGGCTACGTTATTATATGCAATGTATTGTTCACTTTTTTTTATATTTTATACACATATATGTTAGGTTAAGTTATATATTCATATACGGAAATGTGAATTTAGGTTAGGTTTTGTTTCAACTTTTAAACACAAATTATATACTTTGCACTGTAAAAGAGTACGAATATTAAAATATGGCTGGGTGATTCACCTGACTTGGGATGACCATACGGAATATGTGACAACCTAGCGTACGGCATTTGAAATACGTGACAATCAGTAATCGGGTGGAATTAAATTTGAATTAAGTACAAAATAGGTGTCAGGTGTCCCCATAACTACTTACCTAACTTCCAAGCCGCGATAGATACAATCCTATTATTTGGATATTAAGGGAATATGACAGATGGTCGGATATGACTTTAACAAGATAACTTTTAACTTAGTTTTACTTGGCAGGTCCCCCCTTTGCTATAAAAAAAGTTTGGTTTATCAACATTGTCACCTTTGATTTCAACGACTGTTGTACTTCCTTTTATACGCTCTTTCTTTTAACACCACAGGATTTTGGTATCTAATATTTGACCGATTTTTACGAATCGTTTATACTCTGATCTTTGGTATAGTTAGAGCTAGAGTTATAATTCTTCTGGTTACCGATGAGCTGTAAAGCATAAACAAGGGAACACAAAAATATCACAACTAAAAGTTTCGCACATTGTTATACTTTTTTAGAGTAGTTTTCCTCCCGATTATTGCCCAGGTTTTAAGGAGGAATGTAGCCTGATGTTAGCCCCTCCGCTAAATAGTATGCTTCATTAAAGTCATTTATTCTTCCTTTAGAGACCTTCAACACCATTCACTTACAAATAAATCCATTACTGCTTCTAAACGATTTTTGACCGAACTTGTTAGCGGAGTAGGTTACATCAGGTAACCACCATAAGGCATGTTTAAAAGTGCTTTCGTTCATACAGATGGACGCTTTGGCCAAAAGTTTGGTTCATGAGAATAAGCATTTATAGTGTGATGTAAGTAGAAAAAACACGTTTATTTCATAGAGTGTTTGTCATAACGGAAAACAAATGCACATTAATGGATATTTGGTAAATGCTCTCTCACTTTTAGGGGCTACGTTCGTCAGGCCATTATCTTGAATCTTGCTCGATATTTTTTATATGTGAAAGGGTAATGTAAAATATTAATCTGTGCTAGAATTTTATCAGAAATACATTGGTGAAGTCAGTTATACTACAAAATTTGTTTTGAGAAAGATAATGAGAGGTGACATTAGTTGTTCATTTAAAAGTCCAGAAATAGTTTTTTTGAATCAATCCAAGAAATAAAAGCCCAATGCACAAGTAATTAATATTGCGAACCACTTGCACAGTACTCAGTTGTGGTTGTGAATTGGGTTTTCATTCCTTGCATCGTTTAAAAAACAAAAGTATTTCTGGACCTTTAAATCAACAACGCATACTAATGTCACCTCTAATCATACTTCTCAAAAATTTTATGGCAAAACTGATTTCACCAATGTGTTGCTGGTAAGATTCTAGCTTAGATTGATGTGTTTCATGATCCCTTAATAATTAAAAAATCGTGCAAGATTCAAGATAACGGCTATGACGAACGTACCTTCTAAAAGATTTAACCAATATCTATAACTGTGTATTTTTTTTCATTATTACAAACATTTTATCAATAAACATGTGTTTTCCTACTTAAATCACACATATAAATGTGAACACACTATTAATCACACTATTCTCATGAACCAAACTTTTGGCTACTGCATCCGTTTGTATGAACGAGAGCACTTTTAATAAGGCCTTGTTCTGGTTTCCTGAAGTATCCTACTCCTCTACCAAGTCTGGTCAAAAATGCGCTTTGAAATATCGATAGGTTTACTTATTAGAAAACACTGCACCAATAAACTAGTCTTCGTTCACACACACACACAAACACACACACACACACACACACACACACACACACACATATATATATATATATATATATATATATATATATATATATATATATATGTATTATCAAATTAATTTCGGCCATATTTGGGCCTTTGGCATGACGAAATCGAGTGACAGAACGAACCTCGCACCTTACGCATCCTATGTGCAATCAAATTAAGTATGGAGACAAGCTCTCAATATAATTATATCCATACTCCTTACGAATGTCACATTCCCTGCTACCATACATGAATCCGTTTCTAACAAAACCGATTTTAGAATCATATTCCCGTAAAATTCTAGCACAGAGCGAAATGTTTGATGATTTCATTCCCATTTAATAAAACTCTTGTATGCATTCGTGGGGGCTCCTGGACCCCAAACCCTTTTTCCTACTTCATACCTCTATTCTTATGTTGCATAGCAAATCCAAATTTATTAAGTGTTTCCCTGCAGTAATTTTCTTTTTCCTGTAGAGGCATTGCCCTTTTTTTTTCAATTTTCAGAAAAAACAGTGTATTTATTATCAATACTCTTCTTTTGCATAAATGGGGTCTTTAGCACCCCAGATATACTGTACTTACCCCTACAGTTATTTAGTTTTGCACGATTTCCGAAAATTGTAATTTTTGAATTTAAGCACTGAAATATTATTCGCTAGATGGTGCTAGCTGTTTCTTAGTAGCACCATAAGCACATTTAATCTTTGTTGCCATATATTTTAGGCAACATCTGTAAAGAAATATTCTAAACATTTGAATACTTGGTTAATATTTTTCTATTTTCTTGTGTACGATATTTTTTCCATTATATTGTGGGAAATTAAATTCTCCATGAAAGTAGACAGTGACTTGTCTTTATAAACGTGTACCCCACTTTTATTATAATTTCTGAATAGGGATTTTTTTTCTCAAAGTAGGTTTTTTCACGTAGTAATGGCGAAAAGCAATGGTGTAAAAAGAAATTGAACGGTGTAGCCTTCTGGCGATAATTTCTGTGCCACAGTATCCGATCGCCTCGATGGGAGTGAAGAAGAAGTGCTAGTGTCTCGTGATGAGGATGACGGCGAGCTTGTGTTTCACGAAACTAGTGATGATACTAAAAAAGGTAGTACGGCTTACAGCAAAGACGATAGAGATAGTGAATTAGATGCATCTATAAACAGTATAAATATACAAAATAACAATAACTTTGTTAGCCGAAATAATACTATTTGGTTGAAAGTGCCTCCTGTGTTACGAAGGGCACCAGATCATATTGTAATAAAACTGCCTCCGGAATCAACGACTAAACACACTGTTTCGCCTAAAGATGCTTGGGATTGTTATATAAGTCAGGAGACAGTGGAGGAAATCGTTATGTGTACGAATTTAGAATGAAAGTGATTTGCTTCAAGGAAGAACAAGGTATGGCGAAATGTAACCATCCTTGAGATGAATGCGTTTTTTGGAATCCTTTTATTTGCTGTAAGCGAAAAAAAGTGGGATGCACCAGCGAGAGAAATGTTTTTAGGAAAGAATGCGAGTCCGATTTACTGAGCGTCATTTAGCGTGGGAAGATTTGAAGATATCCGACAAGCATTACGATTTGATGACAAGAGATCCCGAAATGTGAGAGAGAAAGACGATAAGTTAGCAGCGTTCTGTTATTTTCTGTCGAAAAATGTGTCGCCAAAGTAAATGTACAACGATTGATGAATAACAGGTTCCGTTTAGAAGAAGATTTTTATTAAATATAACCATAGAAAACCTGGAAAGTATAGGATAAAAATATTTTGGCTGTGTGATTCTTCATCATCATACGCTATTCATGAAACAGTGTACTGTGAAATACAACCTGGGCAACCGGTAGAAAAGAACCTTGGTGAAAATGTTTTTTTATAGCTGGTGGAAAGTGTTCGAAATAGTGGGATAAATTTTACAATGGACAACTATTTTACAAGTGTGCCTTTATTTTGAAAGCTTCTAAACGAGAATATAACAGCTGTAGGAACACTGAGTCATAACATGAGATAAATTCCTAGCGAAATGTTACCGGAAAAAACAGACAAGTGTCGTCGTCTTTATTTGGATTCCAAAATTGCTTCACGATTGTAAGTTAAGTTCTAATAAACATACAAACAAACAAAAAAAAGCAGTGATCGTGAAGGACTATGCATCACGACATGCAAGTAGATGATTCTACTCAGAAGAGAAAACATGAAATAATTACGTTTTATAATAAAACTGAAGGAGGTGTGAATAGCCTGTATGAGAAAGTTCGCACATTTATATGTAAGAGACAGTGCAAAAGTTTGTCCTTTGTTTTATGGTCGTACGTAATGGATGTTGCAGGAGTAAATGCTTGTATTATATCTTGCAATGAGTATCCAGATTTCCATGCAGGAAAGAGTCACAGAAGAAGACTTTTCTTGCAAGAATTAGGAGAGAAATTAGTACTTCCATATATGGTGAAGATGGTCTCGAATCCCAAACTTAGTTTGAAAACACTGAAGGCTATGGAAAGTTATTGTGTGAAACGCCAAGATGATTGTTCTGCTACACAACAGCAAGGGATAAGAGAAGGTGCTACTTGTGTCCACGACAACGAGACAGGAAATTGTCACAACTTTATGATAAGTGTAAAAATAATGTGTGTAAGGAACGCAGTAAGCTTGTATGTGAGAAATGCTATGCTTCCTACGATCACTATGTTCAAAGCTCCTTGCAAGTATTCCCTAATTTTGTAAACTAAAGCTGAGTCAATAATTCACTGAAAAAAACATCGACAATTGTAAACATGTGTTAAAATCCATAAGAAGTGTACTAATGACTGAGGGACAAGTATGTTTTCTATTGAAATGCAGCAATGGCAATGTAGAATTGTAATGCAAACAAGTGTTTTGTATTTTTTGAACATTTTGTCCAATTCAAAATGTACGATTTCATAGAACAGTGCGGTATTTTCACCAATATATGTATATATATACAGGGTAAGTCAAAATGATGTACCCGATTTCATAAATTTATTTTGTGAAATACAATGAACATATCTGAATGTAATACATGTGGTAAGAAGGTTAACTCTCAAAGTTTTTTTAGTCACATCACAAGTGCTCTATGTGAGCACCTCGCGTAACACGACACACAACAAGCCGATAGTCTATCTCCTGCCAAACCTTGTGTAGTGTGTCACGGTCAATCTCTGCAATGGCTGCTGTGATGCGGGCGCGAAGGTCACCCAATGTTGTTGGAAGTGGTGGTACGTAAACACGATCCTTTATGAAACCCCACAAAAAGAAATCACACGGGTCAGATCGGGGGAACTAGGTGGCCAACGAATGAGAACTCGATCCTCCTGAGATGCACGGCCTATCCAGCGCTGTGGCAATGCCTCATTGAGATGATCCCGAACGCTGCCATGGTAATGCGGAGGGGCACCATCCAATTGAAGAATGAAATCTGCACTATCCTCTTCGAGCTGTGGAAGGAGCCATTGTTGCAGCATATCAAGAAAAACATGTCCTGTCACAGTAGGTTCAAGGAAGAAAAAGGGCCCATAAATCTTTTCAGGGGAAATGGCACAAAACACATTCACCTTGGGTGAATCGCGTTGGTGTTCCACAACTGCGTGGGGATTATCAGTTCCCCAGATCCTTACGTTGTGTCTATTCACATTCCCAGAAAGGTGAAACACCGCTTCATCACTGTAACGTAACCTTTCGGCGAACCCATCCTCTTCCATTAACGTGAGAAAATCAGCACAGAAAGACGCTCGAGCAGCATAATCAGTGTCTCTTAAGGCTTGTAGCAGTTGCAAGCGATAGGATTTCATTTGTAAACGTTTCCGCAGAATTCGTCATACAGTTTTCTGTGGCATTTCAAGTTCCCTCGCTGCCCGGTAGGTAGACTTCTGTGGACTCCGCACAAAACTGGCGCGAACACGTTCCACTGTCTCTTCCTCAGCTGAAGGACGGCCGGTCGATTTTCGCTTACAGATGCAGCCCGTATCTCTGAATTTTTCATACCACGTACGAATGTTTTTTCCAGTAGGTGGGTCTCTGCCATACTTGGTACGGAAATGCCGTTGAACACTCATCACAGAGTTGTTTACATGGTAATCCAGCACACAGAACGATTTCTGCTCTCCAGTCAGCGCCATTTTCGTTAACTGCTTCCAGCGCCGCGTAGCGGTAGACAATGCAACCACGCGGGACATAAGCTAAACCTAACTAAACTTTGAACTTTTGCCTTCCCTTGCGCGTAGCTCACATTAAGATATGTTCATTATATTTCACAAAATAAATTTATGAAATCGGGTCCATCATTTTGACTTACCCTGTATATATATATATATACAGTATATATACAAATTAATGAATTCTTAATTTTTGGAACTCAACATTCAGTGTTGCCATTTTTTGTAGCATATCAGTTTGTCCTTATTCGAAATATTCTAATTTTATTGTCGAAAATAAATAAATAATATATATAATTTATAAATAATTTATTTATAAATAATAAATAAAATAATATTATATATATATATATATGCATTTACAACAATTTAGTACTATCAATTCCTAGATAGCAACATGTATATGAATGTATAAAGTACGAACTAATCTGTATGCGGTAGTCCCAAAGGCTTTTTAAAATATTTATTTATTTTCGAGAATAAAATTAGAATATTTCGAATAAGGACAAACTGATATGCTACAAAAAATGGCAAGACTGAATGTTGAGTTCCAAAAATTAAGAATTCATTAATTTTGATGATGAAATCATTTGTGAAAGATAAGTTACAAAAAAATGTATGTAGATCAATTTTACACCTGGGGTCCAGGAGACACCACACATGCATTAATACATAAAAATAACAGTGTGCATCCAAGGGTTAATAAAACAATCCGAGATTCAAACTGGCGGACTTGAAGATGGAGGTTCTGATTGTATTCACTCATATCGATAAAGCACTATACCCATTACCAATTTTTATGCATTTGGTCTTAATTCTCTTCGTTATTTTTTAAATCAATGTGTTTTCAGTTTATTAAATCAATTACTCTATACAAATGGGGATAAATCGGGCTGTAATAATTACCGCGGAATCTCATTACTCCCAACGTTTAAGAAAGTACTTAGTAGTATCCTGCTAACTCGTCTAAAGGTATATGTAGATTAAATAATTAGATATTACTAATGTGGATTTAGAAGGAGAATATCCTTGTTAGACTTGATTTTCGCCTTGAGACAAATTTTAGAGTAGAAATAAGAATACAATGGGACTGTTCACCAATTATTCATTGATTTTAAGAAAGCATATGACAGTATCAAAAGGGATAATTTATAGATTATCCTGGTTCAATTTGGAATTTCTAAAATAATAATAATAATAATAATAATAATAAGTTCAACTCGTAAAGATAAGTACGTGACCCCAAAAGCGGAGTACGAATAGGTCGGATATGTCAGATAGTTTCGAGATTCACAACGGCTTTAAACAAGGTGATGCCTTGTTACCGTTACTGTTTAACTTTGTGTTAGAACATGCGGTTCTGAAAATAAAACAAAACTAAAAGTGACTAATATTGATTGGCGAATGATGTATATTTAATAGGGGACGATATAGGTGCACTTCAAAGTAAAATCGATGTCTTATTAGAAGCGTGCGATGAGATAGGTTTACAGGTAAACAAAGAGAAAACATAATACATGTTAACAAGCCGAGACACGGGGAATGAAGGAAATAGATTCACAACAATTAAGAATGAGAACATGGAGAAAGTAAACAAACTAGAATACTTTGGAGCACACGTAACAAGCAGAAACGGGGCCACGGAAGAAATATCGTATCACAAGTCGGTTAATATCTCGTATCACAAGTTTCTTCTAACAATGTAAGTCCAGAATCTTCTAACTTAGCGATTAATATTTTAAAAAAAATGAAAAACGGATGGGGGAAAAACGAAGATTTTATATCATCGTAGTTGATAAACTGCAGGGAAACAGACCACTGGGAAGACCAAGACGACGTTTGGAGGATAATATTAGAAGGAATCTTCGAGATGTATAGGTGTTTGTGATGAAAACTATTTTGATCTTGCTCAGAACAGAATACTATGGTGAACGTTTGTTACTGTGGCGATGAACTTGTCATCCTATGCTATAGAGTAAGTAAGTAATTAACTCTATACATATGGCACATTCCTTACGTTTCACGATAATTCATTAGAAAAAAACTGACTTCCGAAAGATACTATCCATATATTTGTAGCCAAAAGACATATTACACAACCCGTTTCCCATTTAACAAAATCAGGCAAGCTTCAATATGGAGGCCATGATGAATATACCCTACAACAATACCGCCTTCCACTGAATACGCAATGCTGTTTATTTGTTTTCCATTTTTCAGTAATTAGATATGTAAGGCTATGTCCACACTTTTAATCACTCTCAACAGGCAGAATGTGATTTTATATCACCAATATCGTCCAAAGCAATTGCGCTTGAATATGCACACACACACATGCTTTGACAATTTAAGCATGAAGGAAGATAAGAATATAAATTTTATTTGCCCTGTAAATATGGTTTCCTGTAAGCGTATTAGAAATTGAATATTAAATGCTGTCAAATATGAACTTATCTTACACGGTAGACTCTATCTAATTATGAGGTTCTTACTTTTCAAAGTGAATTCAGTCAACAGGAAAGATTATTTTATGTAATTGTGACACTCTCCAGTAATTCAGTACATTCCGTTAATGCTAGAAAAATAATGAGAATGTTTTGTTTTTTTCTGGTTTCTGAGTTCATTTGAATTTATTTATGAAACTTTGAGAAACTATTAAAAAAATTATTAAATTATTTAATGAGGTATAAAATTAAAATTCCACTTGTAAGATCATGGTCACTGGAATTTAGATTATTGAAAATGGAATTAAAGATTTCAAACATATCTTACCATCTTCCTATGCTCCTTCTATGATGTAAATTAATTTGATACCACAAAAATTGTGTTCTCTTCTTTCCCTAGCTGGACATTTATAAAAAAGTAATATCAAAAGTAAAAATAGTTTTGGGAGGCGAAATCAAAATTATTCTATGATACGAACTACAATGGCCGAAACAAATAACAATTGCTTGTTTTCTCATTGTTATAACTAAGCATCTAAGTTACAAGAGTAAATATTTAAAGATGATTAAAACTAAAGTGCTGAAAATTTAATGGTACCCATTCGGAATTATACTTCTATTGTCATTTCATAAGCAATCAGATATCTACATAGATATCTTTAAGGGAGATTGGCCAAATAACTAGGGCTAACTAACTCTATGGCTTACGGAACTCGCAAGTTCATCTTCACATTAGCAACATAGAATAGAATACAACATAGAATAAATCTTAGTCTGCAGAATCTTTCACTATGCACTGTCCTCCAGTCTCCTGTCATCTCGTCCCGTTTCTTGCCCTAAATCTTTCGCAGAACCTTATTTTCAAACACTTTCTGCTATAGGTATTGTTGCTATAGGTGTTATGTAGCTAGCCTATAACTTACATTCAGATTGGACTAGAAGAAGAGGAGATATTAATCAATGAAATATTTTTTTTAATTTATTGGTTGCCATTTTATTATATGTTGTCCGGCCGCACCGTCCCGCTTCGACACCCGGCCGTAAAACTCAGTATAGCAGAAAATTGTGGAGCATATGGTAATAGAATATATTTTATTAATATTATAATTTTTAGTGAGAAATATTATAAAATTCATTGCGATTGGTTGACGGCCCTCAACAAGGATAGGATCTTGTCTTCACCCGTGAAACTTGGTATTGCGGAAAGCGTGGAACACATGGTAATAGATTGCATTTGATGTAGTATATGAATATTTAGAAGGGACTTTGATTTATTTCTGGGGTAGCTTACATTTTATTTTGACGGAGAATGCATTCACCGTCATCGCGAAGCATACACTTATATGTCTTGCATATAGAAGATCTCTTGTCCAACTAACGTTGTTGAGGTATATCTTTTGATGTCTTGCGCATGCGCAGTTTTTGTTATATCGGAGCTGTGCAGCTCAGGAGGAGATTTCTCTTTATGTCTGGTGTTTGATTGACGTGGCGCTAATTGTTTGTTTTAATGAAGGCCACGCGGAAGTTTTTGTTGTAGTGCAACTGTGCTGATTGAGAGGATTTTTCTCTTTATGTCTGGCCTTTGATTGACGTGGCGCCAGTTGATTGATATTTTTGTTTATTTAAGATAGCATTTACTGTTTCGCATTCTTTGATGCTTGGAGCGTGTTATGACAAGTTATTTTTATACAATGCTGTCATTTAAGTTGAACTGTTTTCTTTGTACTTTTGCATTTCCGCTAATGCTCACTGGAATTTGACTATACAGAACCAGTTAAATTTTGTTAGTTACAAAATAGCTCATTATGTGTAAAGTTATTTACTTTTAATTTTTTGTGCACAGTTGTGCTGTGACACTAGTAAAGGTATCATGCATTTTTACGAAGATCGAAGTGCGGATGACGGCGATGGACCGTTGGCGGAGAATGATCCCCGTATTTACCGTAGTGCATCTACTTCAAGTTTATAGATAGAATTTAATGCAGAAAGTGATGAAGAATATTATGTTTCTAGTGCTGAGGAAACTGATAGTGATGTGCAGGACAATGGAGTTTCATCTACCACCATGTGTTCTAGTAAAATTGAAAATTCATACGGATGTGTGAGTTACACGATTGACGACAACTGTATTTTAGAAGCTATCAAAATTGTAAATATAAAAACAATTGTCCTTTATTATGTGCTGAATGTTTCTGTAATGTTCGTAATCGCCAGAGACATCGTTGTATAACACGATCTATAGTTGAAGAAAGGTCTTTAGGGAGACGTACATATAGACTAATAATGGATGCTGTTAATTTTTTTATATTTATCATGTGTATATATCGAAACATGTTCATTCTAACACTGTTGAAATTTTTGAATATTATCTTCGCAATTTACTTTTACTCAGAGTGGATGAAGTAAAGACAAAATTAATTGAGAAAGACGCTATTGCAGAACCAGATTACGAAGAGAGGCATATATAGACTAATAATGAATATCGTGATTTTTTCTTGTTTGTCGTTGAAATTATGTGGATTTTGAATTATTTGAGGAATTTCCTCGCAATTTACTTTTATTCTCAATGGACGAAGTAAATTTTTAATATACTTTAAGAACTTTGAATAAGCAATATTATAAGTGTTTACATGAAATATATAAATAATTAAATATTTATATGATTATGCACAATACATAGCATTGAGGTTTAGCTAGGTTGATTTATTGCTGACATAGTTATTTTAATGTATTGAATAGGCTAGACCATCGGTGATATTTCACTATTGTATTTTTCTTACCATGTTTTATGCTGAAGACAAGTTTAATCTTGTTCTCTACTTAACTGTTCAGTGACCTACTTATAATTTAAACCTTTAGTCTTGTTGTAACCATGGAACAGAACGATAGTGAAAATACCATTGGTAGCATAAAATATTCTTGGCCTGTAAAGCCTTCCTGTGGATGTCGATCAAAATGGCTTGATCAACCCTGCATACTAAAATCAATTCGTAATTGGAACACTAAAGACATCTTACTTTATTCTCCATGTGTATTTTGGAACAAGGATAAAAGTGAACATGAGTATATGGGATATTTAATTCATGGAACACCATTGAGTGAGGAGAAGCATCTTCAGTTTTTGAATGATAGTGTTTATAGTGTATTATTAAATCCGAAGAACATAGATGAAATATTTAATTGTTATATGAATTCACATCCTGGATCGAATCATTTAAAAGCTAACTTTCGTTATGGATTTCGTTTTCTATTGGGAAACAAAATAGTGGAACTGCTCATAAAGGCCAGATTTGGTGCGCGTGAGTAGAAAGACCACTTACAAACTGTTGTGAAAGTTGTATTTTCATTTTCTACTAGTTTAAGATGAATTACCTACTTTTAACATGATGCATTAAAAGACAGATTTATTATTACATATGAAAAAAATTACGTACTGTTATTTTATTATTATTTAAATTAAAAGGTGAAGTTTAAGGTTTGACTAATACCTTTCCCCTATGTAAAACTGAAAGTGCCTCTTCATTGGACAATGAAAAGTAAGAAGGTAATTGGTTTCCACAAGTAGCTGCATGAATAGACTTGTAGCAGCAACAGGTAAACCAGTCTCAATTTATTATGTCTTTGCAGAACTTATTGTAGTGTGATGAGAGTTACTCATCAGACAGTTTTGTTTGGGCGGTGCAGGAATCAGAACATTCCGCATTAGCTTCGCTGCATATTGAAAATAGGTTTCCTAGTCCTTCTTTAGTGACTAGTTTTGATTGTCCTTATGAACCTTCAGTGTCAGTGATTAGTGGATTCCAGAGTGAATCAAACTTTGTTTTATCAAATTCTGTTGAAACTGGTTTACATAGTGCAGAAAATATTACTGAATCAAACTTTGTTTTATCAAAACTTGTTGAAAGTAATTAACATACTGCAAAAGATATTACTGAATCAAACTTTGTTTTATCAAATTCTGTTGAAAGTGGTTTACATTTTTAGGGAATTTTTAAATTATCGTACTCGGAACGCGGTGCTTAAACCTAGTAATTTTATGCAGATCTATAATGCTTATTTAAAAAAAATGAAAATTCTGATGAATTTACAATAGTGAGTTTTGAATGTGGACTGCGAAACTTACTTAAACGTAAAGTGGAAGAGGTAAGAGATAAACTAATTTCAAAAGATATATTATACGGTCTTCAAAACACTAACTTTGTTATTTGAACTTTTAGTGTGAATAAAGATGGAGTGTACATTTTGCAATGCTTTGTTTATTTTAGACTCGTGTATATTTGAAACAGTAAAACATATTTACAAAATCCAATTGTTTGTAGTGGATGTACATTAAACATTTCTCATCGGTGTATATATCAATGCAATACTGGGTCTGTTATATCAAATCATTTAACGAATCATGTAAATGATCATAAAATATTTACTGATTATTATGACATTTATAAGAAACAAGGACATTTAACTATTTCAGTGAATGTTTTTTAAGAAGCGTAGAATTCTTTTTCAAGATACAGAATATATTGCACAAGTCATTCCAATTATTATTGAACAACAATTTATTCCAGTAAAATCTTTAATTTGTTCAAGAGAATACATTATTGATGTACAAGGTTTTAAATTGTCATGCTCTGAATTTATTGCACGTGAATTTTGTATAATATCAAATGATGCTACGTTGATGTATCATTGTATGGTAAAACTTCCATGTGAAATGGTAGAAATAGCAATACGCTATCAAGAACAGAGTGAATGGTTAACTGAAAATTTTCACGGATTATCATGGGATACTTTAAAAGGTTATTGTATAACTCAGATTCGAAGAATAATTTCACAATTCTGTGAAGTTGATGTAATATTTTTTGGTAAAGCTTATGAAAAAGTTCATTTGATTGAAAAATTGTTTCAATAAAAGAATGTAAAAGATGTAAATGATGAAGGTTGACCTTCGCTTACTTCATTAAATTTTAATGTTAATGTAAGGTGTTGTACTTACCATGTACCTAACCAGGTGAACGGTTGTGCTATAAGAAACTATGCAACTTCAATACTGGTTAAACTTGCAAAGTTCAAAAGTCGTGGAAAATTTCTTCAAGATAAAATTAAAATCTTGTTATTATATATAGACTATTAAAATACTACTTTTACGAGTATGAAATAAAATTATAAAAATTATATAAAACCTGATTTATATTGAAACATGAAATGATATTAGTTTAAGAAAAATATTTTGAAATAAAATATGAGAATTACTTTTCTTTTCAGGAAGATATGAATGACATTATTTTTTAATTATTAACTTACATAAAATTCTCATCAAATAAAATTTCTATATAAATTTTAAGTGCAAAAATAAATAACTTATTACTATTTCCTGAAATAAAATTATTATTCGCTTAACTAAAATATTATTTTGTAAAATAGATTATGCTCTTTATTTAACTTTTAAATAGATTATTTTCTAATTATTAAAATACATAAAATTTTCTTCAAATAATATTAGTTTCATAACCTTTAAGCATTAAAATAGTCAACATTGTTAAAATTTCAATGGTGAAGAGAAACTAAGATATAATACTAGCTTTTGTTTAAGTATAATCAATAAGTTACAAAATTAATTTTTACAAAAGTAAAACTTCATTGTTTCAAACTTTAAAAAAAGAAAAAAAATGTTTAAGCAAAAACAAATAAGCTACAGAAAGAAAACCGAATAAAATGTTCATTAAGTAAAATGAATTAATATTTATTAAAGTAGAAAATGTTATTTTCACAAAACTAATTTTGTTTGGAAACTTTTAAGAAAATAATACTTTCTGAATAATAAAACTTTTGTTAAAGTAAAAATAAGTAAGTTACAGTAAGAAAATAATAAAAACAATTGATTCTCTTTATCTATTTACTATTTACTGAACTTGAAATCTTAATTTCAAAAATTATTTTCTACTTGTTAAACTTGAAATCTTAATTTCCTATAATAAAAGTTGGATTTGAAGTTTTAAGAATAACAGCATATAATAAAAGCACTGTTGAAGTAATTTAAATACTTACTTGTAATTTTAGAAAAAGTATACTTAAATATTCTTAGATCTAGAAATAATAATAATTTAACATTCATTCACATACTGACGTTAACATTTGCATAATTATAATAGTATTAATTAAGAGAATTGAAACAAGTTTTTTTTAAAACTTGGAATGAAGAATTGATGATAGTTATAACTAACGTACTAAAAGAAAATGTGTGATCTATATCTTCATTTAAGTTAAAAGAGAGAAATATACAAAACATTTTATTCTTTCTCAAGTTCATTAAGAAGTTTTGATGTCCCGTATCAAGTCATCATTTTATTTTCATTTACATTTATCATCTTTTTTAAATATCACATATGAATCAATACTTCCAAGAATATTCTCTTTACCTTTTCATTTAAAGGTATTTGTATTTGTCATTCGTACGTTGTATTTGTCAAATATTTGTTGTAGTCTTTCCTCCATTAAAATACTATTCACTGCACGACTATGTAAAACTGATTTTTCTTGCATTTTATAACTATGGTGTTCTTTATAATGAAATCTGAAGATACATTCTTCACATAATAATGCCTTTGCTAGCCTTCCACATACAATCATTATCCACACTAGTAGGGGAACAATAACACCACTCTAAATTGCTTGCTAGTGTCCTCATTAAAAGAAAAGAATTCAAGCACCTTTCTAACAACTATAGCTTGCTTTCCTTCATTTGAAGGAAAACCACTAAGAACTTCATTAAATAATATGTCTTCATTTCCCTCGATTGTAAAATATTCCGTGTTTACTTGATTGATATCTATAGCAGGAGTAATACTGGTACTAGTAGTACTCGAAATAATTAACTTAGATTTATTATTTCTTCAAGACTTGCAATGGACTAATCATCTTCCTCTATAGTATTGACAACTTCAAGTTTCTTGATTTCCATGATTATTATACAATAAAAAAATAAAATCTTAACTTAAGATTCATTATTTTAAACTTTTCTTATAACTCAAACATAATAAACTATTTTTTAAGATTTACTAACATTGATTTTTTTAAACATATAATTTTTGAAACGTTAATATGATGTTAGAATTCTAACTTAAACAAGTGAATTAACAATTCAAACTTTTTAAGAAAATACTTACTGAAGAAAGTTTACCTTTATGAAATAGAAAAATAAGTTTTAGTTTATATTTTTAATACAAACATCAGGTATGGACTTATTATTTTTATTTAAATGATGAATCAAACCAAGATGTTTTGAAATGGACATCGAATCGCCGCGCAGTACTATATTATAATTTTCATCTTTGAAATGAATCGACGCGCAGGAAAATATAATAAATTGTTTCTTTGAAATAAGTCAACGCATAGTTTTCGTTATATCTCGCCTACAGTTATCAGGGGTGGGGAAACAACTTGCATTGCACCAGGAGGAAAGATTTCTTTTAAGAAAAGATTGAGCTTTTGTTAGACAGAGGATCTAACAAGGAAGGTTACAGATTCACGCGGAGCAAGCTAGGACTTGATTTTTAAATAATACAGGTGTTTGGTGAAAAGTAGGTCCTAATGTGGACACTTTGTATTTACTTTTGAATAACCTTTGGAACAAGCTCGATCTATTTAGAACAAGTTCTTACTTGTATACTTAAAATATTATTGTTCAATTGTGTTATTACTAACAAGTAAACCAATTCACTTATCAAGCCATATGCACTTCTTTAAAGATCGAAACATTTCTAGTAGTGCATCGTTGCCAACTTTAGAAGTGGTATTTATACCAGAATATTTATGAAGCTATCGAAAATTGGGAAAACCAACACTTTCCTCTGATGTGTGGAAGCTGTTTTATAATCTTCCTATTCAAGCCACACATGAGTGTTTTATTCGTTCTGTAGCTGAAGAAAAGTGTTTGAGGAAGCGTACATGGAGAGATAATGTTAACCTTTTAGAAATGTATAATATATATTTATATATATCATCATTATCATATTCAGCCGTTTTCTATTCACTGCTGGATGAAGGCCTCCCCCTTTACTTTCCACATATCTCGGTCTCCTGATATCCTCATTCATGTAGCTCCTGAAAAACGCTTGATTTCATCTACCCATCTTACATTTGGACGTCGTCTCGGTCGTTTCTTTTCTCTAGGAATCCACTGTAGTACATTTGTCGTCCACCTTCTATCTGTTCGTCTAGCTATGTGACCGGCCCATCTCCACTTCATCTTCTTCGCACTCTTGATTACATCCTCTACTTTTGTTTGTGCGCGTAACCATTCATTTCTCTTCCTATCCCTGCTGGTTATTCCTAGCAAGCATATCTCCATTGTGATTTGTGTGACTCTCAATCTTTGAGTCGTTTGTGCATTCAATGTCCAAGTTTCGCAGCCGAACATCATTACCGGTAAGACACATTGGTTATAAATTTTACGTTCAGACACACTGGAAGTTTGCTTTTGAAAATAAAGTGTAGTCTTCCAAAAGATCTCCATGCCATTTTACATCTTCTATTTATTTCATCAGTCAACTTTTCATTCGATGTTTTTAGCTGGCCTAAGTAAACTTACTCATCAACTATGCCTATTGTCTCCGTTAATCTTCACTTCCCTCTTTGCAGCATGTTGGTTGTACATTACTTTTGTTTTACTTAAGTTCATTTTAAGGCCGATTTTCGAACTCTCGTTACTCAGTTCATCCATTCTGGTTTGTAGTTCTTCTGCACTTGAAGCAAATAGTACTATATCATCAGCGAACAGTAGGTGATGAAGATATTCGCCATTAATTTTAATTCCAACTTCATCCCAGTTTAAATTATGGAACACTCTCTCCAGGACCGCAGAAAACAGTTTTGGAGAAATTGAATCTCCTTGCCTTACCCCTTTTACAACTTTAAATTTTTCACTGTCTTGATGTAGTCTAATGGCAGAAGTGGCAGTCGAGTAAATGTTTCGCAGTAACTTGATGTATACACTTTCGATGCCTTGATGTTCAAGTGATTTAAGTACTGCTGACAAGGAGACCGAATCAAAAGCTTTTTCAAAATCTATGAATCCCAAACATAGTGGAAGTTCATATTCATTAGTCCTTTCCGTAAGTTCATTCAATGTTTGTATGTGGTCCATTGTGCTAAATCCATGACGAAATCCGGCTTGTTCCCTTCCCTGGTTAAAATCTAAGTCTCGTTCAATACGATTCAAAATAACTTTGGTGATCATTTTGTATAGGACCGACTAATTGGTCTGTAGTTGTCGACGCGTTCTTTGTCCCCTTTCTTGTACAACAAAATGATAACGGCATTGTTCCAACTTGAGGGTATTTCTCTCTCCCTCATGCACATCGAGAATAATTTAGCAAGTTCCTCTTTCATTTTTCACCTCCCCATTTACACATCTCTGCTGTGAGTCCATCGTCTCCTGGTGATTTTCCGTTCTTCATCCCTGGAAGTACTTTATCCACTTCTTCTTTCATTACGTCTGGGACATCTACATCATTTTCTTCTAAGTCTTCATTTTCAACTCTTCCTCGGAGTAGTACAATTCTGTGTAGAAATTATCAAATATGTTCCAAATATGTTCAAATTTCTTCCTTATTTCGTGTTACGGTCCCATCTGGTCTCTTAACTGCATTGTGATAATATGGACATTTTTAAATATACATGACATGCCTTACTCATACTGAAAGTGGAAGATGTCAGACAGAAACTAATTGGAAAATATATTAATGCTGAACCCGAAAGAGAATCATTGTAAACATTTAAAACTGATTGTTTGAAGAAATTTGAAGTTGTTGAAAAAGTAAAATTGATCTTTAGTTAAATGTACGAAAGATTAAAATACTGTAACATTTCATTTTTTCTATGTAGAAACTTAAAGTTAATAAAAACACTGTTTATATATACTTTCCATTCACAAAAATTTTGCATATCCTTTGAAATTGAAACAAAAGAAAGTGAATATAAAAAGCTTAGTCATTGCTGAATTGAATGAATAATATAATTATTGAAATTGTGGAAAGCGTATATAATATATGATATAAAGATTGAACTTCTTTCATATTATTCTAAAGGTAATAATTTTTATATTGAAAGTTTATTGAATTTATCTTTAATTATTTGTAATAAAATAATGCCTTCTATAAATCCTAATCATGAATCTACCTTGAAAATTATTATACAAGTTCTTCTTACTATATATTCATGTAAAAAATAACTTTGAATATCATTGCACATAATCTACTTAGAGAGAAAATACAGATATTAGACATACATTGTACTACGAGGTGAGGTTTTAAGATATATGTATATTTTTCATAAATATACTTTTATATTCCTAAATTTTAAATTTTGCGCATACCTAGAGGATCATAAATAGGAAGTAGTTTTATTTTATATTAGTTCAGATCATTCCTATAAAATATGAAACCTGACTGAATGTATTCTTGGAAAAATATTTATTCAGCCGTCTTCAAGTATCAGCGGATTCTTATAGCTTTTGAAAATCTTTGAAGAGTATATTGTTAAATATAATTTTGTGTTTTTACGATTTATTAGTAATTTTATATGAGTAAAATATTTATTGATAAGAAAAAGTAAATTACTGATGGCATAGATACAAATCGTTCCACAATATTATATCCTACGGTTTTCATTAGTTTACGTCCTACAATCCTGTATAACTCAAAAGTATACAGTCAAAGTTATGTCCCAAGTAGCAGCAGTATTGTTTATCCTCTTTAATAAGTATAACTTTAAATCATAATTTCCTAGTGCTGACCACACACCCGTCACGTTTTATGCATATGACTCTCCAGTTTGCCTCACGACGCCACGGTAGACGCTGAAAAATGAAACTCCAGCCGGGAATTGAACCCAGGCCCACGTAGGCATGAGTACATCTTTCTAACCACTAGACTATGGATCTTCCCTGTTATTATATTACACCTAACATTTTTTGTCTAAACATTCTCAGTTCTAAAAAGCGAGATTCAACAAACCTGTTGTTGCCATCTTATTTGATAAAACCTCTAGTGTTAAATTACCTATATTTTCAAATAAGCTCACTAAATCCTTCTTATTATTAGTGTATGCTGGTAGAGGAAAATTAATTCATACTATTTTTATCGACTTCCTAGTGTGTAAAATTATTGCCTCTCCCTTTTCTCTTTCTCTCTCTCTCTTTCCCTATATATAAATGTTTATTTTATTTTTCCTAATTGATTTTCCTAGTACAATCTAGATGCTTTTCGTTCATACAGTCCTTATACATTGTAGATTCTTATAAGCAAAAGCATGGTGCATTCTGTTACTTAAATGTTAAGTCCAAACCGAAAAATATACTCAAATCTATATGTAATGAACTCAGATATGTTCCAGTTAAAGTTATTTAAACGCCTATAACAACTGTTTAATAGCAAAGGCTTTTGGTTCGATCCCTTAATTTACAAAAGAACATTAATCAGCGATTGTAATCAACTAGTAATTAGTTTTCAGCTTGTAGTTCCTTAAAATACAATCAATAATCAATCTTCTTTCCCTAGGAAATATTTATATTAGTAATTAGTTATATAAAATTGTCATTTATTAAATCTAAAAAAGAAAATGTAAGAGTCCACACAATTTTCACTCTTTCAATAGGTAGTGAAATAATCATATTCTTCCAAGTGTAGATAATATATCTCCTCATCATTATATGGAAGTATATACACATATTTTTTTTCTGAGAGTTGTTAAATATTTCACACACTAGTAATCTATACAAAATAATATTTAAACTAAAAGCAGAGGCATATACAAGTCAGCAGCAAAAGGGATGCGCAATTGCTATCACCAACAGTGGCAGAAGTAAACGAAATAAGGAATGGTTACGCCAGAGGAAAACGACATAAGGAATCTTTAATATTGACTGGGATCAGTGTTGTTATCTATAAAACAAAAAGTAGCTCGAAAGCGCTAAATAAAAGTTTAAAAACCGCCAAATAACGCGCTAGAGAAAAAAATATTCGGGAAATGTTTCGTTTTCTCCTTATAGACTATCAAATTTGTGCAAAAAGAAAGGTATATTTTTTTATATTTCTACTCTGGAAGAAAGGAAAACTATTATATTTTTTTTCTAGAGATAACATCAAAATGCATTTTTACTAACTTGAATCTGGTTGAAATAAATTTTCTCCTGCAAAAGCTATAGGCGGCAAACAAAAAGGCATTCACTAGCTAATATCTTTGAAGAAATTTAATATTTTCAGTACATAAACTTGACTAAAACTTATTTTTTGAAAATGGAAAGTTCAATATTTCAGTTTACATGCAGTAAAAATACAAGTCACCTTGTAATTATCATATCATTGTCTATATGAAAATTTATTCAGCAAAAGTTCTCTAAAAGTAAAATTAATTTATAAACCCCTCAAAAAAGTTTTGTCTGAAAGAACTCCGTAAGCGAAAGACAAGTTTGTATTCTCCTTCTATAATTTCGCTAGTGATTCAGTTACTTTAAAAGATCATAGGGTTTCATAAAACTATTGCATTAATTTTGTCTTAAAGTACAGATTTCAATATAATTTTAAGTCCTCTAGACATATATCTCAAAAAATTCTCAAAGGAAATTCTCAAAAAATGATTTCTACTAATTATGTTTAAAATACCTTTCAAAGCTTGTACAACAACATATTAAATTCTGATGGAATGAAATTTTACTCCCTCATACCTTCTGAACTGTCAAAATTTCAGGAAAATGGGCCAGAAAAAATTAAAAAGAAATTATCAATAAATGTTTTCTACAAATAATGTTTAAAATACCTTTCAAAAGGTGTACAACAACAGATTAAATTTTGTTGGAACGAAATTTTTACTCGCTTTCAACTTTTGGACTTAGTCAAAATTTCAGCAACTTAGAAAAAATTAAAAGAAAAATTACCAAAAAAATATTTCCTAAAAGTTATATTTAAAGTACCATTCAAAGGATGTACAACAATATATTAAATTTTCTGGGCTGTTAAAATTTTAGGAAAATGGATCTTAGAAAAAATCAAGTTTTCTACAAAATATTTTAAATGCATTTCAAACCATATTGTTCAAATATAGTAATAAGAGTGTTTCAACAGTATAGTTTAATAAGCTCCCTCAATGTTATCATATATACACATGCATCAAAAAATATTACAGTTGAAAAAATAAAAAATAAAAAAGGAAGTCTCTCTTACACGCACATGTATTATGGATATAATATTTGAGTTAAACATTAGACTATAAGGCACACATTAGACTATAACTGAAAATATATTTGAAATTCTAAACAATACAAACACATGGGTTAATATTTCACTTTCAATCTACAAACCAGTTAAATAAGGCACTGCTAAATCCCAATTGGTTCATCTAAATCTTCAGATCGCAACCTGCCTTTGGACAGAACATTAATCATGACACAACCGGTCTACATTAAAAAGCTTTTCGCAAGCAAATTCCACTCCCGTTAGTGGTCAAAGTACTTTTGTAGTTTCGTAGGAAAGTATTCGTTTCACATTATGAAGAGTCTTAGAAATCAATGTGATAAAAATTATTTTATTGAAATTGTTCCATCTCTCGAAGCTAATATCAAATTTTATTAAAAACTTTCACAAAACACAACGTAAATTATTCAACTGTCAAGTTCAATTCTATCATCAAAATGAAAAAAAATCAATGGTGAGTTTGAATCCCGCGACCGGTCATTTCCGAAATTATTTGTAACACATTAAAAATTGATAATAATCTACTTACTTTTTTCTCAAATGTTGTAAAAGAAGGTCCAAGTTAAACGCAAAACAAAATTCAGACACTTCTCAAACTGAAAACAGAATCAAGAGTAATGCCAAATGGTCCATTCCCAGTGTTTATATAATTCCAAGTTCTTTCTAGAATTTTCGTCGGCCGCAAAAACAAAAAAGATTCTATTCTTATTATCTTCTAAAAGGTTTCCGCTAAGTAAACTTTGTCTCCTAGCTTTCATAAATATTTAAGACAATATCTTATCAAGTCGTGATAAGTTCAAAAAGATGCAGCTACATTTCGACCTCCCGTTACCGACAATCGCTAAAAGCAATTAGGAAGTACTCACAGACTAAATCTTTTAACAGATCTTTTGAGAAAAAAGGTTTCCGAACAAGCATTTATTTCAAATCCCACAATATGGTCAAACGGTAAAATATTATCTTCTCTGAGTCTCTAAGACGCCTGAGACAATCATAAATCTTACGTTCCCTGGTAAACTTAAAAGTATTTTCCAGAATATCTCCATACAGACAGACAGACAAGCATTATGAATTAAGCTTTTAATAATAACATGTCGCTTTCACCAGTAATACATCTTAAACTGACCACCAGTAATTACTTATAATATGTCTCCAACTAAGTGTTCTCAACAGTAATTCTTAACTGTGATAAAATCTACTTTCAAACACAAACCGCGTCAAGAGGACACTTCAAAAGGATCAGGCATTCTGTAGCCAATATATTTATTATAGATCAGTCGAAACCGCTTCACTAGAAATATCGGAATGCATTTTTTCATCGTAGCTGTAAACAGAGAACATTTCCAGAAATCTCTTCGGTATGACAGTACGAGAATTCAATTGGCCAGTCCGTCATAGAAATATTTCTTTGCTAAGGACTGTTAGTCTAACACAAACATTATCCAGTGAGTCTCCGTTCTTCAAGCACTACACATCTTAAGTGATGAATTCTACAATATTTCTTAATAAAAGTTATAATATTAATAAAATGCAATATAATGCACGATACCGCGTTTCACGGACGCAGACGAGGTCCTATCCTTGTTAAGGGCCGTCAACAAATAATGATGAATTTTATAATATTTCTTAATACAAATTATCATATTAATAAATATATTATCTTACCATATGTTCCACAGTTTTCTGCGATACCGAGTTTCACGGCCGGGCAGTCGAAGCCGGATGGTGCGGGGTCGGACAACAAATATTAAAATGACAACCAATAAATTAAATAAAATAATTCATTGATTAATATAGCCTCTTCCTCTGGTCCAATCTGAATGTAAGTTATAGACTAGCTGCATAACACCTATAGCAACAATACCAAATATCAAGAAACAGCCTCAAGGCCATATAATAACAGTAGTAACAAAAAAGGGCAAAAGTTAGTCCTCTACTACTGCCATCACGGCATTTGTTTAGTATGACTGAGGAAACATCCTTGAAAAACCTCACTCATAATGGCCAGAGGCTGGGATCGAAGCCAGGGCTTCCGAATGCTACGCCAACGCTGAGCTACGTCGGCACGGTTAAAACCTCTGACATTGAGGTATGTTACAATATTTAAATTATAAGGAATGGATATATAGGGATTTACTATTTACTTCGTTTTTAGATAACAACAAAACTGGACTTCTTTTAAAACAATATATTATTTGAAACGATTGTGACTTCTTATCACTTTTACACTCGCCAAAATAAAATGTTTGTTATTTGCATTTACATTCACTCTTTTTCTTTGAAGCCAGACACAGCACTCAAAATACTGGGTCATAACTTATTCTTCGCAGAAAATACAATACTGCTAGTTGAGTTTTTGCATACTTCTTAACACTACTTTCGTCAAATTTATTTTTGAATTGAAGGTTTCCTAAGAAGAAACATGTACATTTCGCATCAAAAAGTTTCGACAGCCAAAGCCGTGCAGCTAGGCATCCCAAATGGCACCTTCTTATCCCATAAACATGTCTGGTAAACAGATTCCCTTTTTCTCTTGCTTTCCTCTTTCCCATAATAAAATCTGCAAACATCAAGAGCACTGTTTTTTTTTTCAAAATAGAGATGTATTAGTATCGATAAAATGGAAAAATAAAAGCGAGACGAATCATTAACACAAGTTGATGCAGGGAGAAATTTAAACACATAGAATGAAACATTGAAATCGATGTGGATGTCTGTTAGACAGAGGCATAGAATTGAGGGGGGAGAAAGAAGAAGAAGAAGAAGTACAGATAAAAATATGGAATTTGAAAGTAGTAAAAATATTAAGTTCAGTTCCCACAGTATAAAGTTCAGTTCCCACAAATCAAATCCAACAGCAAGATAGAAGTGACCTTTGGATTTTATATTGTTTAAGGGTTATTCGAATGTATGAAAGGTGCTTCAAAAATTCATTAAGTCAATTTCAAATGGAAGCCAAACTTGGTTGTCAAATTAAATACTCATGATTTCCAGTGAAACTCCAGGGTTTCGAGACACATCTAGGATAATGTCAAAAGTTTAACACACATTCTTTGTTTGGGTTAGGTTAGTTTCCAAATTCGGTGATTCTTATTAAACATACTGGTTCGGAATATTTTGTAATCAGGGATTCTGCCAGGATTTTCAGGTTGGCGGCGTAAAGTCAAAATTGAGAGGGTGGACGTAGAATTTTATACAGTTGCTATCAACTTTTGTCCGCAAAATGTTAAAGTTTGGGTAGCCTCGAGGAGAGTGCGGTGAACTACCAGGAAGCAAGACCTTCCAAAAAGGAAGAAAGAAACCATAATCTTCTCTTCACCTCCCCCAATGGCTCCAAATGTGAACGACGAAGAACAAGAAAGAAGTAGAAGGTAGGCCAACCCTGTGACGAGAGGAGGATGCAGCCCAGAGGGAAGACACAATACCCAAGGAACGCAGAATCTAACCATTTTATTCTAATCTCGTTACAGGGGAAGCAGCAGAAGAAGAAGCCATACTTAAGTTTATGTTGTGTCATCCTGTTTTATCCTGTCTGTTTCTTTATGTGTTGTATGTGTTTATACAAAAAGAAAATAAAGTAGGTAGGGACCCCTCCCATATAAATGTTCCATCAGATTGGGAACATAGATCAGGAGAACATTCTGGATGCCTGGTCATAAGTCCATCCCGCAACACCAGCTGTCTCAATAGGTGGAATATAGGAGATTCTTGGAATGCCGGAATTCCGGCAATCCAACAATCTCTAGGGATAAGCCTGCCCCAGACTGAGAAGAACAAATATGTGCGTGATGCACGTCCTTGAAAGTGCACAACTCAACCTGTGCAATGGATGCAAAGAAGCAGGGGTCGTAAGGCGGGCCCCAAATAAAAATAAATAAATAAAAAACTAAAAATAAAGTCTCGAGGATTTGGGGCTGACACCTACTACAGGGGCCGGGGTCTGGCGGAATCACTGATTTTAACAAACCCAGTAGATATCGTAGGCCATAAATTCTATTCCAGATTACTAATGCAAATCGAACATAAAAAGAAAGTGAATGAATGATAATTGTTCTATTAAATTTCTATAGGAAAGAACCAAGATTACATATGTAAGCTGTATCAGAATGAAAAGCTACAAATGTTCAAAAGCAATATTAGTGTGTTACGATAGGCATAGCAGACATTACATGTTGCACATTTCAAACGTGAAAAAGGGAACACATTGAGTGGTATGTTGATAAATTAAATTATAGGATGGAAACGAATTTTTTGCCAAACTAATATCAAAAGAATTCTACTCTTGAAATAACGAAAAAAATGGGGACATGTTCTTCTCATATTTTAAATTGTGAATATAATATTTAATAATTTCAGCACTAATGAACTAGTTTGTATAACAATTCGCACAGACAGAATGTACACTGCAGAGCTGAAACGGGTCACCTGCTGTAGGGGGATGCTGATCAGGTTTTGGGCTGTGTCATCAGGTTTAAGATTCGAACGCATTCTGACGCGGTGATTCTATTTAGATCTGAAAACCCGGGCATAAAGGAGAGATTGTAATTATTTCATTGCGTTTGAATAGTGTCTGTTTCAGGGGTGACTAGAATCGGAGATGTTACCCCGAAAACACGAAAAATACGACGTCGAAATTCCCAATTAAATAGATTATCCAGATCGGGTTAATCGGGTTACAGGGCCACTTATATTTGGTTCAGGCCCTATCATCGGGTCATCCAAAGTGGCCCGGATTTAGCTGTAAATCATGCACAGAGAGAGAGTGTGTAAAGTAATAAAAAATAGACACCAATAGACAGAGGGAGAAGAAGAAGAAGAGAAAGAAGCCGCAAACACACGATAACAATACATCAAGAAAGAGAGGTAGAGAGAAAGACCAATGAAAATTTACATTATAATTATGCTAAACAACACGCATACGGTTTACTCGGATTTTGACCAATGATGCTTCGTAAGTTCTCCACAATCCGGAGATAAATCTCTGTTTGAATACTTCAGTGTATGCGAAAAAGAAACTGGCTGGTGGGGAATCGAACCTAGGTTTTCAAATTAGAAGTCCAGCACGTTACCGCTATTTCACAGGTTCCTTTGTCCAAAATGTGCTTAACAAATACTATAAAGTTTCTTTCTAAGAATAATAACATGAAAAGTGGATACTTCAGGTCAATGACGTGTTGTTAACTGTCCTGGTAACCCCTTGAGACTGGATGTGGACGTTTCCAACCAACGTTCGTAAATCATCTTCCTCTCTATATTGACTCAGGTATTCGATTCCACAGTCTGAAGAATTCTCCGTTTTGCATGAGAAGTTATGATTAGATTCTTCACGACCGCTTTGTAAAATCTTGTCTTAATCAGAGTTTGAACCTACGTTGGGTTTCTTTAGTATTTGAAACTTCAGCACTTTTCCTCTACTAGGTCTTTTTCTTTAATTTATTTAGTTTGCTTATTTATACAATTGAACACAAAGTGTAACTATTGAATCCTTAGCACCTATAACATTTTGATAACTATTTGTAAAAAGTTCGTTAATAATTTTCGTTCAATAATTGTTGAAGTTATTTTGGTAATTTACGAAATAGACTATTTACATATTGCAAATAAAATTCGATATCATGTAATTCTTGTGTTGTAATAATAATCTGCTTAATAAGAACTAGTAACCAAAGAATTATCCTTTTCTTTGCCTTTGGGAATGCTTGAGAAGTCGGAAAAAGAATCAATTGCTCCACTGCATAATTTTGTGACTGTGTTCGCGTGAGGCGTCATATAATGTTTTTACATTACTCCCATATAGGGTTTTGAGACAAACAATTACTTTCACGATGAGATATCGTATCATCTTTATTAGATATGTCACATTAAGGAGTGTGTTTCATTTCCAATTGGTGTAACCTATTATTTACTGGATAGATTTGGTGTATTATTTGGTATTCCAAATTGAACACTTCTGCATAATAGCGGAACATTATCATTTTCCATACTTCATCCCATCGAAACCTTGGAAAATGTCTTTGAATTCTGAGTAAATATGGATGTAATTCTTTAGCAAGGTATACATACAGTTGTTTTACAGATATTATTTCAATTGGTACTTTAGCAATGTAACCATACATTTTATCTATACATGTGTTCGTTAGATATGATATAAGTTTGCGCCAACCTATTATATTTAATTGATATGTTTCGTCAATTCTTCGAAACACTTCTGTGATCATTTGAACTGAAAATGTGTCAGCAAATTTAGTCATTAATTGCATAGTTCAATGGAAGAGTAACGCTCATGCTTGCTGCTGCACATTTCTTAATCCTAATCTTCCCTTTTCCAAAAGCAGATAGCACGTATTTTTATTGATACCAAATATATTGGCCTATGCGCCTAGAGATAATTGCTAATGTTTTGTTTGGCAACTGAAACAATTGAATTACATGGGTTGCTTTGCTCAAAATATAAACATTTCTGAACTGCACTCTAGCTATCACCGTCTGAAAACGATATTTATATATGTGTAGATCCCATAATATTTTTCTTACTAATTTCTCTACATTGCTTACAATAGTACTGCATATTGTATTTCCTCCCCCTCAAAAAATACCTAAAAGTTTAAGTTGAGAGACTGCTGTTCCATATAATTTCCATTCTTGTTTGATGTTAGTTGCAAAAGGAAGTATTTTAGTTTTATCCACATTCGGTTTTATATTATATTGAATTGTTTTAAGATTTCCATGACCGTCTTCATTTCCGTAGGGTTTCTCATAACCCATAGCGCATCATCTATTAAGATGATTGCTTTTAATAAGATGTGATGTAAATTAATACCTACTAATTTTTTAGTAACACATTGTACCAAGGGAGCCATGCCTAAATTAAATAAATTAGTAGAGATAGAATTCTCCTAATGAAAACCTCTCTTCATTCTAAATTCAGTTATGATTCTATTGTTTATATTTAATCGTATTGAACGAACTTTGTATACATTCCTCAAAAGCCTAATTATTTGATTAGGAAACTTATATTTTTGAAGAACAGTTAACAGATATGAAATATGATTGATGAGAACTCATTTTCAAAATCAGTAATGCTTAGACCCAATTCCGGCTTAATGGTATGTTGATAAGTTTGTATTACGTCTCTTATTGTCGATAATAAGACGTGCATGGGTTGTGCATTTGTTCCGCCACCTTCGCATTTCTCTAAGAGAGTGCTCATCACGTTGAGTAAACTTGCATTTAGTAATTTAGTGAGTATTTTATAATCTAATTGAGTAATGATATAAGACGACATTTACTAGCATGATGTTTTACTACCGTCTTTGGTAACAGAATTCCTGTAGCTTGAGAGAATTGTGTTATTACTTGTCTTTGATTAAGAAATGGATTGTATAAAGTAGTGAGAAAGTGAACTAATACCCGTTATAATTGTTTGTAGAATTTTAAACCAATATCATCTGGGCACGGGGAATATTGAACGTTCATCGTCGCAATTGCATTAATGATTTCTTCAGGAATAACTGGTTTGCTTAAATTATTTTGTTGGTCAATGGTTAAAGTTGACCATTGAATGTTGTCAAACAAATTATGATCCTCTACTTTTGATTGCTGTTGGAAAAATTGGTAATATTGATTTTATATTGCACCGTAAATAGCACCCCTATATATTTCTGTTCTGAAGTATCAATAAATTCATTAATTATCATTGTTTTTGCTCGTTTCCTTTCGTTAATTAATGCTGAAAAAATCGGAGGTTCGGATATGCTCACTTAGTTTAGCTGTCACCTAATATGAACGCCCTGTAACGCCCTAATACGCTTTTCATGTAACAATCTTATTTGGCCTTGATGTTGCTTGATCTTTGGTAACCAAATACCAAATACCTCTTGAGCAACTTCATTGAATATGTGTCCAACTAAAAACAGAAGCCAGTTCGTTTTTGGAAATAGCTAACTTCGTCCTGTAAGTTGTTTAAACCAAGGAGCAATATAAAATTTATTTTATCAATGACATAGACCAATTATTACCCACAAATATCCGAAATAACAAAAATCCAGGGAAAATGAAAGAAACAAAGCAATTACGCCATGGATGTTCAAAGTCACGCGTATAGGAATAATAATAATAATAATAATAATAATAATAATTATTATTATTATTATTATTATTATTATATTTATTATCATTGTTGTTGTTTCAGGGAAACATCCGATAACTGGCAGTTTTATATTCCCTGTAGAACAGCATTGAATATTATGGAAGTCTGTCAATAGTGTACTGTATGAAAAAGAACACTGACAGTTTGATAATTTTATCTTTTAAAGTAAAAAAAAACTCAGTATACCGGCCGTCTCCAAACTGTCTGCATAGAATAGTTTTTCAGATGTGAGTAATTTTCCTATCAGGACGATAAATTATGACTTTATTTCCAATACAATTATTGAACATCTTCGGTAACAATATTTTTACAAAGTGCCTAAATGAACTCACGAGCTCTGAAGCATGTCACAAGTACAGGAAAAGTGGGCGGTTGTTTTCTTCACGAATCACTTGACCTGGCTCCACATAGAAGAGCTTACATAGAAACAGTGTGAAATAAAAAAAGTTAACAGCACTTGTGCGTAAACAGCACGTTGGCGTATGCACGCCGCTAACGGGGGCTGCGCCCTCCCTCACGCGTCTCACGCCTTCCAGCTTAATTCAGACGCACTATGCTTCCCGTTTGCTTGGCTCGGTGTTCATCCTACCATGATGGGTCGATATACATCCTAACTTTTAGTAGCGAAACTCCACGTTACCATGGTAA
>JAGDQP010020394.1:0-33350 GCA_022664845.1 Lepisma saccharinum | reverse complement strand
CTGAGGAAGCCGAGTGTTTTGGTAGTCGGTGAAAACGTTTACAAAAATTTTAATTTTTTAAAATAAATTGTAGTGCTTTGCTCAGCCATTATTTTATTTTACCTTTGGTATATAAAAGCAAAGCTTTCGTATGGAGAATATCATAGATGATATACTGTACACGTGTGTTGTTTTTGAACTGAATTCTATACAACATAGAAGCACATTATAACGAATCGCTGTGGTAGTAAGAGGTAAATTGGGCACGCACTTTAACAGACGCGCAAGTGAACCACCAAACATCGTAAAAATGAAGGCAGCTCTATCAGTATCCGGAAGAAAAGAACTGTACAAATTACGGAATGATATATTGTAAGCTACAGATAGTATTTAGTGATCTGGCACGCAGTGATCGCGATGGCTCATCAGAATCATACTTATCTCGTGGTGGAGAGGTTTTCAATTATATTCCTAATCCAGCCATACAGACTGATTTTTCTCACGTACAGTAGGCTATGGAATTAGTGGGAGTCATTATTGTCCTCATCCTTTGCCAACAAAAACAGTTAAAAGCAAGACGACTGAAGCTAATATTTAATAAAGATTGTAAAAATTAAAGTGTTGTGTTATTGAGTACTGTGTTCTATCTACCAATGTTTAACCAATGGAGTAAAATGTTGTGGCTTTTGGTTCCTTAAGCACTCGTAGTAGGTACTAATTAATTAATGGGAGTTCAGGTTTTGAAGAAAAAAGTCAATTTGTTGCTTCGTTAACAACATTGTTTATCTTGTAGTACCATCCTGCACTTGTATTTTTTAAACTTCAATTACAGAATTTCTGTAAATATGACTTCATTTGCTCAAGTGGTATATAGTGTGTATACTCTTTTTTAATGTTGTAAAACCTCCAAACTCATTTTTTTTTAACAACTCCATTTTTTGGTTAAGTCGTTCTTCCACCCAATTCCTAAATTGCTTTTAATAATAGGTCATATATAGAAGATTTGTAGTGTCATTACTTTCTTTCCCAATTTTAATTTTTTGTTCCATTGTTTAAATACATTAACCCGTGTACGTAAAACGATTGTCACTGTTTAAAATGTATAGTTGAAAATGAACTAATGGCAGTATCAATTTTCTAGATATGGCTAAGAAATAAAAAAAAGTTCAAACCACAACCTACAGAAAACCATTTACATACATTTTAATTCGTCATTTTTAACACTAACAAAACCAACTTCTGAGAAAGGAAAAATTCTTCCTTTGAGCTTATAAATTGTTCTCACCTCAACAATGAAATTAATTTTATCATTCTGATTTTTATTAAAATAATTACAGTAAAAAGATATAACAGGATTGGCATGAATCAGTAGGAAAATCTATCATGGAATCCAAAAAGGAACAGGTCTCTTAAAACAAAATTTTGAAAGCTGTCTTTACTCAATGCCAAGTGACACCAGTCTTTTATATCCTTCAAAAAGTACTGGAAAGTAATTCATCAAGTTTTAAATTTAGTGTACTGATCACATTCATTCTCAGAAGTTTGTTAAGTTTCTTTTTTATTGTGCTAATACGTATATTGATATGACCAAAAATGATCTTAAAACATGAATCAAAGAACATATTAAGAGATTTCCAAACGTGTCAGCAGCGATATACTTAAAGAATGGAACCGGATCTCTCGAAAGTCCGATTTATTTATAAAAATCAGTATACGTTTGAAAGTAATTACTTTCATTTCATACCAATGCTAACTTTATATTCCTTCCTCCTAAAAGATGCTGGACCTCCGAAAGTAAGACTTGTGTGTCCGATTCTTCCAAACATTTGACACAGCTCCAATACTTTACACAATATAATTTCAGTCCGCATCATCCACATCAACTCCATTAAAAGAGTCTTGCTTTATCGTATCAGAACATTCTCTCCTAAATATAGATAGGTATAATTTAAATAAAACACGTTATTGAAACAAAACTAATTAAACACAAACTCTTTACCTCAAACCAGTAACTTTGAGTCTCTGACTACATTGATCCCAAGCAGATACAACCAGCCATGGATTTCTCTTTTGTGTAAATATACTGCGTCTCTTCTTTCCTAATCTTTTTACTTGTTCTTGGTGAAGTATCTAGAATGGTACGATGCTTAGCAAAAACAGCGGAGACCTTTTACACGTTAGTGCATGCTTTGTACCAAAGGTAACTTTTTTAAATGTTGGTTTAGTGATTCTTTTATCAGGTCTAGATTATGTAGCAGAATGTGAGTTAAAGAATAATTGTGTTGTTTTCCAGGCTAATATGCTTGCTTGTGCAATTATTGGTGCCTACTCAATAATTGTTCCAATTGACCACTATATTGGAGCGAACTTGAAGTTTATCATCCTCAATACTGTACGAAGGGCAACAGTGGATGAATTCAGAACTGCTATCATCGATCCTCCGTACCAGGAGAAAGGTAAAATAACAGACCTAGTACTTACGGCACATTGAGCTTACTTTACAAATTACCGTTTTTGTAATGGACTCCCTTACATACTTATTATCTTAATATAAACTTGAGCATAGAAAGTTCTGTTGGAATTAGACTCGACACACGCTGATAAAAATTATATATCCGTAAATAATAAAATAATAATAACCACAGGCGTTATAGACCAATAAGTCTTGAGCCTGCACCAAAGCCATCTGTCCGCGGTTGGTGGAACTGCGTCCACTTGAGTGACGGCAGTGTGGTCAGCATTGCGCGCCACCTGGCCACGAACAGGCGTAGTAGGGGCTTTCTAGACCAAATGGCCGTCACGTCTTTATTCACGTGACTTCCCGGTTTACCTCACGATGCTGGATGGACGCCGAAAAGTAGAACTCCATCCGGGAATTGAACCCGGGACCACGCGAATAAGAGTCCAACGCTCTAAACACTAGACTATGGACTCCCTCAAATTATATGCGTAGCACTAGAAATAGTTTCCATCGCCATTGAGGACCTTCTGCTAGCGTGAAGGATGACCATAAACTTCATTGTGTGATGGAACTCCTCAGAACGTTCTGCAGAGAATCCATCACGTGCGGTTTCACATCGTCAAGCATGTGGTACTGTTGTCCTCAATGAATAAAAAGGTCTGAATGGTGCGATATCTGAGAAATGTAGTGTTTACACTACTTTCCCAACCACGGTAGATAATTGGTCTTACAAGTCAGTCACATGAGGTTTCGCGTTATCATGCGATAGAACGACACCCATGCCATTAATGAATACAAGCTCTTTAGTTTCCAGTTTTTCGTTTTAAGACATTCTAATTGTTCAAAGTATAAAATGACATCCGCGATCCACAATAACCCGCGCAGTTCACCAAAAAAGGGCAAAACTTTCCTTGGATGTTATGCTGTTTTTGATTGTTTGTAACTCGAGATGTTAACTAATAATGAATGACGTCTCGCAGTGTAGTGCCAAACCTATTCACTAGATCTCCGCAGCTTGTGAAGAAACGGGTCAGACTGCAAACTCATGCGAGACCCAGTAACCAATTCATACACTTTTCCTGCATGAGGAAGGTGCGGACGGATGGTTTGTATAATAACCTTAAATTGTAATGATACTTTCTTACCAAGGATCTGTCCGGAATAGGTAATTGAATTACCTTACGAGACTCATCTGAAAGAGCATCTATTTCAATCATCCAAATTTTTAGCGTGTGACAGCCAGAAGAACAGACGTGAACAACTAAAAGTTCAGGGCTTCGTCTGTGCCTACAATGGCAGCATTTTTATGTACACTTAAAATATCGTCAGATTCACTTAAGCAATCAAGGTCAAACCTTTCAGGGAGAACCTGAACAGTACAGGTAGTCACTGAAATGTCATAAGTGATGCACTGTTGCCAATTAACATAAAACATTTTTTTCAAATGGCATTACGTCAGGTTTTTACATGTTTTGGATGAATGCTGTCAAACGTACTTTATGCCTTGTCAAGAAGTGTTGGGAACTTTGAGAGATGTAAGTGGAGAGTGATTACTTAAAAAGAACTACTGTGTTGGGTTGGCAACATTGCAGTGACAGGTTGTGACTGAAAAGTTTCACATTGCTGGCTTAAATGAATTTGAAGATATTTGGGTATCTGTGTAAATGTTGCCATAGCTTGCATACACGAAACCGACACCGCTTATGTCATTATGTGTCGAGATATGGCGTCATTTGAGATGATGGTGCTGTAACTTTGAACGCCTGTAGCTCTGAAACTACACATGCCTCGAAATTTCTTCAAATTAGCTTTTTCCTTGTTTTGAAGTAAATAATCACCTCCAGAAGTTTGCGTCATCATTATTTCAGACACACCCTATATGCTGTACGCCCTCTGATTTTCTAATACACTTCCCATCTTTTTGTACATACATCTCAGACTATGCCTTAGAAAAATACAGAACTTTAACCAAAAAAATATACATTGATCTAGTGTGTTTAAGAAAGTTGATTGGCACGTATTAAAATAGCTTGTTATCTTTGCGGACTTGGTACACTTACTCTCAGAAATACATTTCGCTAATGAATATCTATCGACGAAAATAAACATAGAATTCTTCTTATAGCGAAATACAAGACCTGTCTGAAAAGTATCCGACCTGTTTTTCTCATAGGAAAGTAGTGAGCGTTAGATGGCAACACTGTACACAGTGGTACATGTAACTTTCATGGGCATGCCTGTTGGGTGGCGTGATTCCATCTTGCTTTAGTATGTTATGCCGTGTGGTTCTTCTTCGTCGCAGTTCCATTTGGGTAAAATGACAGAACGTGTGAAACAACGATAATGTTTCAAGTTTTTTTGAAGACAGCCAAGTAGAAATAATGCTCAAGATTCAACAAGCTTTTGGCGACGATTCCATGTATACAAATAAAACAGTGATATAATCGGTTTAAAATAAAGAACACTGAAAGCATCTATCCCTACCACATGCTGATTGTAATCTTTGACTACCCTGGCACTGTGCATCGCGTACCAGAAGGACAAACAATTATGAAGGAGTAATATCTTGTTCTCCGTCACCAATGTGATGCAATTCGTCGCAAAAGAGCAGACCTGTGGGCTTCACAGAGTTGGCACGGGTGCATCAGAATAACTTTCCTGTCCATTCCTCACTCTTGATCCAATCTTTTCTGGCAAGGAACGGCATTCGTGTCGGTTTCCAAGGTTTCTTGTGCCTTTTTTTTCTTCCAAAGGCAAAACGACACTGGGAAGTACCCGCTTGGAGATCCGAGAGGACGTCATGTCAACGCGGTGGCGGCGTTAAGAGCATTTACAAAAGAAGCGTTCCAGACATGCTTCCAGCAATGGACGCTGAAGGGTCCTATTTCGAAGGTGATTACGAATTGAAACACACCAAGTATGTAGTTTAATTTTCCTGGACTATGGTCGGATACTTTTCAGACAGACCTTGTATATTGATTACAATTGTTGGTAGATTATTTTATTTTGTTATAGGTTAAGAACACTATGTATGTTTGTTTATGAAAAGACTTTATTAAATACCACAAATAATTAATAATTTATTCATAAAATAATAGTAACATTTTGATAGTACATTCAATCATTCCTCTCAGGTGTACATAAATAGAATATTATTGCGTAAGAGACAGTTGATTTACTTCCGTTTATTTTCATTTTTTAGCCTTCATGTGTTATTTGTATAGGATGAATGAAAATTCGAGGCAGTAGGTCATCATGATTCTCGTTTCTTCAATTCGAAAACAACTACTTCTGCACAATTACGTTGGATCCATTGTTTTCTACTAATTAGGGAGAAAAAGAATGGCAAGGTAGCAACACTGTAAATGCTGTAATTTTTTTTTCGATCTATTTAGTTTTCCTTTTTTCGAAATACAGAATCCTTAAAGCAAATCTTAAAGAGACTTAGTGATGGAATCTTTCTCCCCGGTATTACATTAGGTAATTAAAGCATTTACGGTGTTTCGATCTTGTCATTCTTTTCCCTTTAACTATTCAAAAGTTGTGTATTGGTGGAAAGTGTTGCATAAAAAATGTTCGTCTTAGTAGCGCAAGTGTTGATTTTCATTTTTTCCTTTTTTAACAGAGTGACTAATGTATCAATGTAATTCTTTTAGATCTCTGGTTAACTGTAACTTGGGCCGTGTTGACTATTTTCGGAGCAAGCCTTCAGATATTCATGCATAGACACAAGCCTCCATTTCCTCCAGCACCGTATCAGGTGTACAGGCAAAGAAGAATCAGACAACTTTCAAGTACACCGTCGGAAACATCACGTTTACTTCCAGGCACACCACCACCATTATACACTGATAGTGTCTCTCCTAGTGCTCCGTTAGTCGTTGAAGAGCCTCCACCGATAGCTTCAGGTGTTCATGTTCCCGATGTTGTGCCAGTTGTTCGCAAAGAAAATCCCAATTGTGCAGAACAAGAAGAAGAGCTTGAAGAACCCGTGTGTGACAAAAGCGCCCTCTTGAGAAATTCTCCCGTGAAGATGTAGATAGTTTAGAATCTAAGAATGTGTACATATATCCTTTGTTGTTTTATTAGTTTGTGATTACTGTTGAGAGAGTCCTCATGAAAGTGCAAATAACATTTTGTTCCGCTTTAATGTGTACTTGTGCCTTATTTGTTTGTTACTATTTATGGAAATGATATACATTCATTCGTACTGAGTTATTTTCTTCCAAAAATCCAATGTTCTAGTTCGAATTACTTGCATGTAATTAATGGGCGTATTTTCTACTAAGAAGTAAAGCAACTGAATGCTCTCTTTATTTCTAAACTTTGTATGGTTTTATTTTGATTTTAGTTTTTAAAAAAGTCTTATAGTCTTTTGTATAAATTTTTACTGCGAAATTTTATTTTGAAATCAATTGGTATGCAGAATGCTAGTATAGAATTTGAACATTTGGATGCTGCTTACATTTTATTATGCTAAATGCAAAACCTTTATTTATATATATATATTATGTTGATAAATAGAAGCGTATGGCATTAGTTTTCACAGTGTACTTTTTTTCTAATTTTCTCCAAAGCATATTTCGCTTTAGGAAAAACTTATATTGGGATAAAGCCATCGTTTTGTAGTTCAGGAGTTTACAATTTATGTATAAATACCGTACGATACAAGTTTAAATATTCTAAAAATGTGTTTATAAGGTAACATCAGTGTTCGATTTACTGTGTGTGGGAGGATGTCGGGGATTTTCCTTGGTGTGTGAGGATTTCATTCCTGGTTGTTGATTCCGAATATCATCCCACCCAGGAAAAATATCTTTGTATTTCTATCCATACGGGTAGTAGGTGAAAACTTACAAGCAGCCACTAGTTTTAGGATACATCACTTCGTAATTTATAGCAAATCGAACACTGAGTAACATCATGTTTTTATTACTGCGTTTTACTTTTCTATCAGGAAAAAATCATCTTGCTAAAGATAAGATGTGTGGACATTTTTACGATGTATTACGATTTTCGTTCGATTTTTTTTAGTTTAATTACATGTCTCTGATTGAAAGCTACTGAATAACCATTGGAATATACATGAAAGTGTTCATTAAACGGCAAAGTAACTTTCAAATATAACTTTCTTCATTTTATAAAACAAGAAGTGAATACATTTCGTTGGAAACTTGAACCTGTCAATCAGAACTTTTACGTTGCAACAATTTGAAACAATCACATTTCACTTTTGTAGGCAGTTTTTTCTTGTAGGAGTTGTTGCTTGTAGTTTATGTTGTACCTGTAAGCGTACTATTTTTATTATTATTATTATTAGCAAGTTTTGAATATAATCCCAGTGAACTTGACAGAAACTCGCTTAATATTAAATGTTCTTGGTTATGTAATGGTTTATAGCATTTATTGTCACTTTATTTTCGTGTTCCTAGTCATAGTTATGGCATTTGTTATAATCCTAAAATTATTTTTCAATATAATTTACACTTGCTTTTATTATGAATGTTAGTTTGTTATAATTCCCTAAGATTCTAGTCTGTGATAATTTTTGATGTGATTATGAGAACTAATACAAGCCATGTTACGTAGACACAGCTGCTTAAGATGAAATTAAACTCTTCAGTTCATCATGGAAAAAGCGGAAACAGAACGGTATTTCCTATTGCTTTGCAGAATTCGTGTGTGGCGTAGCGTTTAGCATAGATGCACTACCAGTCTTTGTGTCGGGATTTCGGAACTAGATTGCTGTTCTGTTGTATCATAGTGCTATGAATGTGTAATATTTTTTAACGTATCACTCCAGTTTCGTGTTTTATCGTGCTGTTGTATTTCAGTGTTGTTACATTGCTAATAAATTAAGCCGGATTGAGTCGTGAGTTAAACATCAGACTAGTTCTGATTGTAGAAACTGAATATCCATTTTCAAAATGATGGACTTGATAGAAAGAAATTTACGAGTACTAGTTTTGAATCGAACAAGCAAAATGTAAAAATAAAATAACGATTCGTACAGGTGAAATATGGACTCAAAACTTGTACTTAAATTGTACTTTCCTTAAATTATTCATTTCTTTAAATTAAAGAAAGAATAAATAAGGCATGAAACTAAAATACATCTGAAGATAGGGATAGCGAAGGTATTCCAGCAATAAATGTGCAATAAGAGGGCTGCGATACATAAGTGTGTAAAACTGAATAAGAAGTCATAGTTAAAATTGTTACTCATGAATGAAAACAAATGCAATATAAAAAAATGCCGCGAATGTGGCTGAATTTCAAATTTCAATTATTTTTTATAGTTTTCTCATTTTCTTAATTGTAACGATTGTCATACAGAAGTTTTCTGTTAGACTAATCTTCTTTATTTAATGCACACCTCGTTATGTGTCCAATGTACTGTTTAACCCTCATCGTTTCAAAATTCTATCGCATCCATAGAAAGCTATTAGCATAATAGGGAAGAATAAGCTTTCTGATTTTTTAATAGCTATCAGAGCTGACTTTGTCAGAACTCGTGACCGTATGGTGATGTCAAATGAGAATAGAATAAGCTATCAACTAATATCCTTTGATTCATAATATCTCTGTTGAGAGTCATTGTCATAGACTGTTTTATTTGGCCACTTTAAGGGAAGTGTAATGCAACGATATCTAACGCTAGATGTATATCTCTCTAATGTATTTTTATCGTTGTACGAAATTGTAATACTGCTCCTACATATTCAAGCCTAGAGAGTTCAAAATTTCAAAGAAGAAAGTTCATAACCATTTCAAAATCTGTGCCGATATTTTCTTTTCTTTTTTGTTCATTGTTGAAATCTTTTGATTGTTGTTGTGAATATCTAAACCTATAACAACGAAACTCTTTCAACAATGGATTAAAAAAGAAAAGAAAATATCAGCACAGATAGAACTCTTCAAATGGTTATGAACTTTCTTCTTTGAACGTTTGAACTCTCTAGGCTTGAATTTGTAGGAGCAACATTGTGATTTCGCACAACGATAAAAATACATGAGAAATACAGAATTAGTGGTGTCATCTAGGTTTAAAGATCGTTGCTTTGCACTAACCTTAAACCTCACATTTTATCCAACATACTCTGTCCAGAATTCGAGCTGAGTTGTTAATTTGCAGTTTTCATTGTGCCTATATGCAATGCGCTCTTAGCAGCTGTGTTTGTTCTTGAAGTGAGTACTTGAGCACTATTAGTACATATATATATAATTTGCATATCTATATATTTTTGTCGCTTGTTATTCAAGTATGTATTTTACATAGTAACTGTGGTGTTTGTTTCAGTGGCAAGAAAATGGTATAATTAGGACGTGATTTTATTGTATCTTAATAGTAATAAATAATTTTAAAAACGTATATTTTGTGGAAACAGCATTAAAAAGTTCCTGTCAAGTAAAAGTGTAATGCAAGAAAATGCTTTGTGTAATATTTTTGATAGATGTACAATAAATTGGGAACTGTTTCCGTTTTGGAATCTCAATTCATTAATATCAGATTGAAGATGATGATGATAGCCTAAATTGTAAATAAATTACGTTGTGAAAATAACTTCTTCAGTTACTTATTTATAAATTCCCCAAAGAAAAATATTAATTCGCAGAAAAAATGTATTTGTAGTGTGTCGTGTGTGCGTAGTGAAAAAAATGTATATGCCCTTAGAATCAATCATTCTTGTTCTTGCAGTGTCGTCATGGAAGACTGCAAAATGGACACTAGATTGTACGATCAAAGAAAGTCTCTCTTCCAACAAGAAGCATCTTGTGGCATTTTATCTGCTGGTTTAAACAAGTCAGTGTATGTGAACAGTACAAATTCCCCAAAAGACTTATTTAAGAGAATGGCTATATCATCCTTGAATTAAAGTAGTCCGATAAACAGTGTATTTGAAATTTTGGCAAAATTCGTCAACATGAGTAACGTAAAAATGTAGCCATTAATAATACGTACATTAAAGAAGGGAAAATTCATGTATGGATATCACGTTACTAAATGCAGACGTATGTGGTTTTCAGAGTAAATAACTATTTTTCAGAATTAGTAAGGTTTGAAATTTAGCCAGTAGCTGAAAGAAGATAAAATGTTGGTTAAGCAGTTCCGTGAATATCTAATAAACGTTTTTTAAAGAAGTAATTATCGCACGCCAAGATAACCGAGCATCTGTGGCTCACTTGTAGAGCGTAGCCTTCGCATTCGGAAGATTTTAAGATCAATCCTAGTGGCCTGCCATCATTACTGAACTTTTTCCAGGCTTTTTTAGTTACTAATTCCGGAATGGTACCTGGAATTCCGGATACTAATTCCGGAATGGTATCTGAATTACTGATATTGAAAAGCTGTAATTATCCTTGAGAATGGTTATGAATTATTATTTGTGATTGCATTATTGTGGAAACAGCATGACTGACTGATTTGACAATTCGTAGAAATGGTTGTAGATGATAATCACTGAAATTGATTTATACTTACGGGTGAAGTCTTTAAGCAAGATACGTTTGGGAAGTATATTTCCGTACTCTGTCCAAATCCAACGATTTTTTTTTATTATTATTATTTTATTTTACTCTATTTTTTGAAGAAATCATTCATTCAGATGTTCTGTCATTCTTTGAACCGCAATTGACAGCAAAATCATAATAGTCTTTACAAGTACATATTGATTGGGTAGTTCTGGGTCCGAATTGGACACGCATCCTGACTGAGGATGTTACGAACCTCCTCGGAACTCGAGATATAGCTGAAATCTCAAACTGTTGATATACCAAACAGTAAAAATTCATTTTTTTTTAAGTTCATATCAGATTATTCTCTTGCAGTAACAAATATTAGTGTTGTAAGATGACAAAAAGCTTATTAGTAATAACGTAAGTGAACTTAAAAGAGACATACACGAAATTACACATTTATATTTGGATGAAACTTCTTCGTTTCGCAGTTGCGTCTAGAAGCAACTGGGTGATTGGAAGGTTATATGATTTCCCTAGTTGATTCAAATGAGGACCATATAATTTCTACAGATTTGACGGAATATGAATATAACCATGTCAAATGTAAATGAGACCAAGTGCTGCGTCTGTGACACATGTTACATGCTCCGTCCGCCATCTTGGATTCAGATTTTTTTTTTTTCAAATAGGGATAGGGGCAAGTGACGTATCAAATATATCTGAAATTTTCTCAAAATGTCCTCATATTTAAAACGATAAGGAGAGAAGGGGAGAAATGTCACTATCCTGTCTTGTCCTGAAACATATTTTCCAGTTTGTAGCGTTCTGCAACTATTTCTGTAAATATATTTTTTTTTTACGTGTACATAATTATAGTTTATCTATATGAGATTCAGAAAGAAAACTTTTTTTTATATCAGAAACTGGAGTATCGATAAACGACGATAGTCTGTCACTATTTTGGGTCAACAGGTGGAAAAAAATTGATAAATCACTCAAAAAGTGCAATTTGATCATGTTATGGAAACACTGTTATCTTTCTTCGTTCAGCTCCTATACTGGAAGCTTAGGCTGTTTAATGATTCAGAATAAATTCATTTCTGCGATCGGGTAAAGGTTGATTACTTGAATTTGAATTTAAGGATTTTTTAGGCAATTTTGGCTCAAATCGAATGGAAAATGATTGAAGAATTGGTGAAATGAAGAAAGTGGGATAACTCTGAGAAAACGCGCACACATGGTGTTTACCAACCACAAAGGCCACTTGGCACGAACCGAGAACCCACACACAGCAGTGGTGAGCGTTCTACCACTAAGCCACCACGGCACCAGTCAGTTGCTTCTGGTACTGTTCGTGGTACGTATAATTCTTTATCAGAATATAATATTTATTCAGTGGGAGAGATCAAGACATAACTATTGCCATGAGTCGTCATTTCAACAGGGCCGTTTTTAAACCTGCAACCTGCTTGATAATCACTATTATTATAGCTGAAATTTCAAATTTGGATTTCAACTCCTTTGAAGTGGTAAAAATAAATGGCCTATATACCACCATCTTATAAGACAGTGTATTAATTACCATTGTAACATGATTAAGATTTTTTTATTATTATTATTATTATGGGAATTCTGGAAAATCACACCATTTTATTGCACAACCGATAAAACAACAAAAAGTACATAAATGTTGATATTTCTGGACAGCTTTATTTATTGTGAGGTTTCTTTTTTTTCGTCTGTACAGATAATAAATATAATAATGAAAAAGTACACCATTTAGACATTATTTTTTTCTGTTTTATTATTTTATTTTCACAAGGAAAAAAAACTACACACTAAGCACAGCTATGGTACGTCAACTTATCCGTTTTTTGTTCTTAAATCTTTAATATACATGATCACAGCAACAAATTCCTTTAGCACACAACATATATATAATCAATTATTTTGTTGGATAAGCTAATTTATAATTAACTTGTATTCCTTTTTCTGTTTTAGTGTCCTAGCATAAATGGGTTTCTATGTACTTGTAACTCAATACTAATAATATTTATTAGTTAAGAAAATAGTTTTTTCAAGGAGAGGGGGGCGGAGATGTAGAGAGTAAAAAAAAAGGTGAATAAACTAATTTGAGAAATATTTTGTTTTGCATAAATTAATAATAAACATACACAACTTTGTGTAACATAGGAACTACAGAGGAAAAATAATAAACTGTCTGGTACCATTATATTATTATACATTACAAACATTAACATCTACAAATGTATAGACAATTCATGTTAACACTCTTTACATATACACACAATATTGTTATCTTGTATTGCAGCTGAGGAAAAAAAAAATGTTGAACAATATAACAACCACTTATACCTAAGATACTACACCATTTACAATTCTTTTGATGCTAAAAGAAGAAAATATTATTTTTTCACACAATCATTCACTTGTATTTTGTTATTATTTGTCGATATATATAATATTTCTTTTTTTTTATTATTTGTTTTAAATATATATATATATGTTAAGTCTTTGCTCTTCAAATATGTATCTACTGTCTTGACAAAATTTGGCACTTTCGAAGAGCTTTAATAAGTTCGTTATCTTTATAGATATATATGTTCGCAATTGTTCACTGTAGAGAACGTGGCCTGAAAGACTTATTTTGTTGTTTTTTTCCATTATTTTCGCGTAATAAGATGAAAAATTACTAATGTAGTTCTCTTTTTATTTTTTCTTTATACGCATATTTTGTTTTATTGTGCACAGTATACTTCACGACTTGACACTTCACGTACGGTTGAAAACACTTCTCTTTGGAACATTTGTTAGAAAAACCAAAACCAAAAAAAAAAAAATGTCCATTACCATACCCTGTGGTCCGGATTTGAAATTCACCCCCATGTCTTGCATAAACCATAAAATGTTGTTATTCTTTGGTCCAAACTTTTTTTTTACATAAATTATTCATTTGTATAGTTTTTTTTTTTAAATAATTATTATTTTCATTATAAGACCTTCTAAAATGTTACTATTGTTTTCAGTTTTTCTGTATGTATATATCGTTTTGTTTCGCATACTTTCTGTCTTTTTTTTACTATTTCATGCACTAATCCTGCTTCTATGAAAACTAAACTTACTTTATATTTGCTAATGTAGCTTTTTTTTTTTAAGTAGGAACTGCATGAAACATGTGTTTGTAACACTGAAAGTATCTATTGTTTGAAAATAAGTACTTAATTAGTATTAAATGAGAAAAACAAATTGGAATCTTGATTTTCTTATTATTTACGTACAGCATTGTAACATTTAAAACGTTAGTTCGTTCGTAATAGTCAATGCGAATTTGAAAAGTATTCTTTCATTTGTGTTTCAGCTGTCTGTTATACGGTACAAGATATCTACAAATTTATACAAAAATATTAGATAGCTTCTGCTGTTCTCTAGTCACTACAATGAATGCCTTTTCTATAAATATAAAGTACTGTGCAATTCAAATTTGAATTTAATTCAGGCCTTTTGGTGCCTTTGGCTCATGCCGGCTATACAATTGAGACTTAAAGCGTATTCTGGAGCCAGTAAAGGCGTTAAATATAAATTTGATTTCAAGTTCCTTTTATTTTTAAAAGAACTTCGAATAGAAGTCATATTTAACTTTTGTTGTTTCAGCATAATTTAAATTACATTGTTATTGAAATTCAGTTGAATTCATTAATTCTAATTTAAATTTGAATGTACCGTGGATTATGTACAAATGATGATGTATAAGTCTTGTCGTATAACGTAATTTTATGTTTTCTCATTACAATTTTTGCTAATACACCATTTTTATTCGCTCAAAACCAATAGAATAATCATTGCTGAAACTTCCCATTGGATATTCAACTTCAGATATCTTCAATCCACCCCCACCTCACCCCTTCTCTAATACAAACTTGCGTCTTTTAAGTTGCATCTTGACATAAGATAAAAACTCAACGTTACACGGGGCAAGATCTGGACTGTACGGAGGATCCAGAAGAACGCCCACCCCCCAACAAGCTTTAAATTTCTGGCACTAGCCAGAGGTCTGGAGCATTGTTGCCTTGGTGAATGAATCATTAGTTCAGTCGCAAGTTTCTTAAAGCCTGAGCGGAGAAAGACATGAAGTGGTATTCTACTTAGCAGTAGATGTCTTCTGTTGTCCAGTATTATTGTCTTCATTATCCATGTTTTACCCAAGAAAACCCATCGTCATTCGCTTGCCGACAGTTCGGGATTTCCATGATAGTGTTGGTTACTCTTTCTCTTAATTTGCTTTGAGATTTTGTTAGAACAAAATAACACATCCAAGCTTCACTACTTGTGCGTGACAGTAACCTACTTGGACTCTCACTGTTTTATTTAACTTCATTGCACTCTGTTCATGCTCCTCGCTCTGATCGTGTGCAAATTTTACGCAGCTGCAAATAGTCAAGGATAATCCAATTCAATGTGGACATTTGAACATTGAGGAGTTCCTCTAACTGCGTATAGATCTAGTCTTTCTCTTGAATTTTCTGAACAGCAACCACGGTTTCTGGAACTGTCATTTCAATCGCTCGTTCGCAGGATTGAAGACAGAAGGTGCAAGCAAGAATGTGCAAAACACCGTTCAATTGTCCTAAAAGGATGCATATAATTACGTATTTAAACCACGCTAACAGTTATGCTAAAAATACTAAAAAAAATCATGATTTCTCGATGACGCCACGCTTCGTCCTGTATACATCGACTCTTCCGAGAAACTGACGCGATACAATTGTGAGTTTATTAATCTTAAGGTTTGTTCGGGTGGGTCTGCGCGGTGTTGTAGTATCTGCACTGGAAGTGTAAGGTAGTACAGAACTGTGTGAGTATATGTGACGTCACAGTGTCTTATTCGTGCAATCTCATGCAGCTCTCGCTCGAATGCGCTCATTTCCTTCTGCTTGCAAGTAACGTCATCTGTAATCCTGTCTCTCACACACACGGTGAGAACCGCAGCACGGCTGTCAATTGTCTGCACTCATTCTACACTCGTTTCCGAGCAGGGGTACAAAGTGCTTTTACTGGGTTACACTACTTGAACTCGTGCCGGCCATTCGAACAGTTGAGGTGTAGCTTGCACCACCCACACGAACGCTAAAATGTGCACTAGTTCAAGCAGACCCGAACAAAGTTTTAACAGAAGACGCTGTTGCAAGGGCACAAGCAGCGTCAAGTGGCATGACTGTTCAAGGCCATACGACAAGACTTATCAAACAGCCTTTGTATATAAGAGATAAACTAAATTAACTTACTGATGCTTTCCTGCACGTACATCGAGCTTAGTATTTTAAAAAAGCAACAGATATATAGAAATTTTTAACACAAATATTTGTTCAATATTTGCGATGTCCACTAACAGTAAATGAACTATGTAAACGAAGTCTCAACATGCAAGCCTTAATGTATAATACTCGCTTCCTCAGTGATGTTATTCACAAAGTAAACAAAATATAATGAAACATTTATAAGGACTATTCTCCCGTAAACAGTATCATTATCATTATACCTTTCAGTGAAAAACGTTACATTAAACGAAAAAAGATTGTAGCTTGAATTAAGAGCTTTAACAACAAAAAAAGGAAGGGTGCATACAAACAAAAACAACGAATGACATCATTAAATTGTTTGTATGTCAAAATTCCAAATAACAAACTGATCATATCAGAAAAAGCATCTTCACAAATTTGATATTGTCGACACTAAAGAATTAAATGTTACTATGCTGTTGGTTGATAATATGTACAATATGCATTATTTTCTCTGTAAAAGATGACATATTTTCCTCTAGTTTCTGTATTTGTGAACTATTCATAGTATTTGTCTTTCCGTGTTAAAAGAAGAAAAAAAAAGTTATTTTCTTTACAATGTTGTGGATGATGCTGATGTTTATTCAGGCACCATCGGCAAATAAATTATTACTGGATATAATATATATATATACTTTATATATATAATTATATATATTTTATTTGATATAATACTGAAGCCTAGGCCTGAGACAAAGGGGATTGGTTTTCCACTAATAATCTTGCGTGTGGAAAACCGAAAAGTTGAGATCACTGAATCCGAGGCCAGTAGTTTGATGTAAGGTCAGGTGCTTGACTTGGTATCTGGACTGGCACTGATACTCCTGCAGAAATAACCCCTGAAAGAAAAGAAAAGATTTTGTTTTTAGGATTTCGCTAATATACAAAGAATAAAATAAACAGCTCAAACACAACCTTTAATTGATAAATGTGCTTTAAATTGTATTTTGTGTCTTTAAAACTATATTGAAAATCTTATTGATGTCGTAACTCGAACACGAATCATCTAGTTTCCATTTGGGTGTTGTAACCATGACACCCACCACCTGTTCGGTAGCCACCACCCCGATAGCAGAATAAGTTTGATTAAAACTTGTTGTAAGCTTGCGTTAAGCTTATCCTGACAAGCTTGCCATTTCAAGTTAGTTACAACAAGCGTGAAACAGACCTGGCGTGACACTAGCGGCCAAATATTTCAACATAAGTGTCTACATTCAGCTTGAATCAAACCAAGTTAGTAGAGTCCATTTCAAACTTGAATCAAGCTTGTTACATCAATCATAACTACACAAGAGAAAATTAAGCTTTTCATAAGCTATGTGGGCCAACACCTAACCAGAAACAGATTTAGGTTCAAGCCTCGGTCACGGCAGCAAGTTTTTTCTGTATATTTTCCAACAGTTACATCCACAAGATCTTTCTAATTTTATTTTATCTTCCAAGGTGTAGAAACTAAAAGGCCAAAATGCGCCGTATTCATTCAACTCTCTCTACCTTCTCTTGTACAGAACCAATGGTATTGTTATTAATACCCGTTGAAGGCCAAGAACAGGCGGCTCTCACGCCATACGAAATGTGGTTGCAGGTATCATAGGACGTATTACAGCGCTTTGTGCAACATGTTGGAACAGCGTAATGTACAAATAATATTGTGCATGAATTCAAACTGGGACGCATACAGAAATTCGGGATGAACTGTACGTCGCTGGTTTGAAAAATTTCGTGCCGGGGACCAAAGTGTCCAAGATGAGGGGCGAAGAGGGCGCATGTCAAGGGTGTATAACGATATTTTAACTGCATGTGTGGAGGAAAATTCACGCACCACTGTCAACGAACTTGCCGGACAGTTCAACTATTTCTAACCACGTATAGCGAGTAAGGAAAGGGGACAAATATGGACAACTAGGTACCACATGAACTGACGGAGCGTCACAAATAATTAAGATCTGCGACAACATGTTGGTTCACCACCACAATTTCTTCCTACTTAATCGTATTGTGACGTGTAACGAGAAGTAGATCCTGTACCATAATCGTATTGCGACGTGTAATGAGAAATAGGTCCTGTACCATAATAGTATTGTGGCGTGTAACAAGAAGTGGATCCTGTACGATAATCACAGGCAAGTATTTGGACGTTAGTGAAATCCCAAAACCAAAGTTGTCGCTACAAAAGGTTTTGTCGCCACTGGGTGTTGTCCATTACAAGTTCTTTCCTCCCGGTCAAACCATTACCGCTGTGACGCACTGTGCAGAAAGTGGCGAAATGCACTGAGTTACCTAAACAGCAACCGTTGTTGGTCAATCGGAAGAGTCCGCTGCTCCTAGCAGACAACGCTAAACTCCCACATGGTGAAAAATTACGAAACAGAAGCTGACAAGTAGAGCTCAATACTTCACCGTTGCGTTAGCAAAATGAGAACTACTGTCATAAAGGAGGGATGAATATAAGATATTGACAAAAAAAATTAGCTGCTAATGAGCACTAGAAATATGGGAAAACTAAATGAAAACATGAATGTGCGAAAGCCATGTACAATACAATTGGATAGTTCCAAGACCGATTCTCTTCGAAATAGATTGAGCACAATAGTTCTGACTTCAACTATGTAAATCGGGTTAGGAAGGCTGTTTTTATGGCACTTCTGGATCACGACCACCATCTTGAAATCCGCCATATTGAATCGACGTCATTTTTTTCTCAAATAGGAAGAGGGTCATGTAAGGTATCAAACAACAATGATTTTTTTCGAGCAATTTCATACACTAATTAGTTTGTGCATATCTAGAACGGTTTACAAGTTACAGTACTTTGAATTGACAGGTAACTACAGTGGCAATGAGCATAGTTCAACAGATAGCATTCTTACGGGACAAAATTATGGCAATGCGAGAAATGCAAGTCCTCAGCACTCATAAAATGGTTCTGATCTCGCCAGTTCGTCACCTCCCCACTGTGAATCTATGTTCATTGTCACTGTACGTATCTGTTATCTGTTACAAACAGTGAATTGGTCAACATTCAAAGTACTGAACTTGTAAACCGTTCGATACGCACAAACTAATTAGTGTATGATATTGCTCCGGAAGTGCCATAAAAACAGCCCTCCTAAGCCGAATTACATAGTTGAAGTCAGAACTATTGTTCCCCATCAATTTCGAAAAGAATCGGTCTTGGAACTATCAAATTATATTGTACATGGCTTTCCCACATTCATGTTTCCATTTAGTTTTCACATATTTCTAGTTCTCATTAGCAGTTAAAATTTTTGTCAATATCTTATATTCATCCCTACTTTATGACAGTAGTTGTTTCATTTTTCTAACGCAACTGCGAAGTGATGAGGTCTACTTGTGAGTTACCAGAGTATGAAGTACTTCCGCATCCTCTACATTCATAGGACTAAGCACCAACAGACTACTGTATGTTTATGCATCTAAGTTACTTTGTAAAAGACAAGAGTGTTTAGAAACTAGGATAGTGCAGAAACTGCCTTTTAGGACTCTATTGCCTCACAGGAGCCATATTTCGCGAGGGACGAAATTGAAAGCTTTGTGAATCGTTGGCCGAGGTGTGTCACTGCAAACAGAGCCTATTTTGAATTAAACGGGTGTGTGTACTCCATTCCAAAAGTCAGTAGTGTTGTCAGATACGCAAACAGCCTTTTATTTCCTAACAATCTGGTGTTTATTTGATTATTTTAAAAATAAAATTATAATTCTCAGAACTATATTAAAGCCAAGTAAGCTTGTCTTGAACTTGCGTGCTCAACTCAGAACGTTATGTACGATGTTACAATTATGTGATAATATTCAGATTGAAGTGCACGGTGCAGGAGTGGTTTCGTTCTTTGCCTTGTAATAAATGGGTCCTGAGTTCGATTCCTAGAGCAATCGAAATTATTGCCTCCTTGTCCATAATTTTTGATAAAGTACAGGTATGTGCGATGTTATAAAGATGTCTTTACTAATGAATGCTTTTCCTTTCAAGATGAGTAATGACAACCATTGATATCATGCCAGAACAAGGAGCTGTCATAAGGTTTCTGGTTGAAGAGGGTTACATACCTAAGGAAATTCATAATAAGCTGAAGAATGGTAATGGTAGGTGAAGGTGGATACTGTACAGAACATTAGCAGTATTTGCGATGTTCAGTGCAGAAGTTTCAAGAAGGAGAAACCGAAATTGCAGATAAGTCTAGGAGTTATCCGTCAATCAGGACTGCAACTAGAGCAAGAAAAGGACGGGTGCCCGCACACCGTGCTGAAGGGCGCCAAAACGAAGAAAAGTAGGGGGCGTTGTACGCTTTTGGTTCCTTCGAAGGGGGCGCCAATATCAAAGTTTGCTCCCACTTGCAGAAATACAAGCTGCGGCCCTGCCGTCAACATTGATTACGGATGAGAATCAACAACAACGTGCTCATCAGTTTGTTAGAGAAGACAGACGCATCACAGTTCAGAAAGCTCCTGATGTATTGAAGATGCCGTTTGGGTCCACATAAAGGTTAATTTCTGACTTGGGATACAAAAATAGTATGGAAAAGGAGTTCCGAAGCAGTTAACAGTTGACAATCAGAAGGGGCTGACGGAGGTTTGCAAAGAACCCCGGATGCATTTGAAGCTAGGAAACAGGATTTCTTCAAAAAGAAATGTGTGGTTGAGGACGAGACAGGGTATACCTGTATGACCCATGGAGGTAAATCTTATCATCCCTGGTGTGACCCAGAGAGTAAGTTCAATCAAGGAATTGCACCATAGTGGTTCTCCACGTCCCTACAAAATTCAAGTCTGTCAGATCAACGCAAAAGATAACATTGTTTGGGATAGAGTGCGTTATAGGAACAGTAATATGATTGTGAAACACAATAAGTTTTTTTTTTATATAAGCGTCAGACAATCAACAGCGACATCTACATGGCTTCACTTATGAAGCTGAATGGAGACCATCAGGAAGGAAAGATCACATAAAGACATTCGTTTTATACATACGTATTCAGCACGATAATGAAAGACCACCCACGTCATTGTCACAATCCATGCGATTACAAAAATCAGGTCGTCTGTTGGTGCCTCATACATCATACAGCTGTAATGTGGTCCCTTCTAATCTTTACATATTTGGGCTTAGGAAGGACAGATCGGACCTATGAAGATTTCATATTCGAGGTCTTGGCTGAAGTTAAATCAGCTATAACAGCTACCTCCAACATTTTACCAAACTGGATTTTACACTTGGGTTCAATGGTGGTGTAATCCATTGAACACAATGAGAACTATGTTGATCACTGTTTTCGTGTACAGGAGACTTGAGACTATATTCCCTTATATAGCACAGGATATCCCAGAGATATCCCTTTTAGATACACAATACGCGCACAATGTCCCAGAATATTTGGGATCAAATAAGAATATTCGTAGGATATGTTTTTTGGAATATTAAAAGGATACTTTAGATTGGAGTATTCTGAGAATATCCCCAAAGAATAATTGTCCTCGACATATTCGTAGAATATACTTGCGATATCCACAGGAATATTCTTAGGATATGCGCTCATCCCGGACATTCAGATATTCTACGCATATACTTAGAATATCCTTGGGATATTCCAATATCTCTACATGGATTTTGTAGCATATTCCTAGAATGTACCTGTGCTGTATATGCCTCGATAGCTGAGCTTTGGCATGTTCATTATTAGAGTTGTAGCAACGAAGGAGGCATTGATGCCCCATCATACTAACTTCAGAATTTTATCCTAACAGTTTTGGGATATGATATTTTCTGGATACGAGTCTGAACTTACCTTTATTATCAAGTCAATGCCAATGATACTCATTTAAATAAACAAAACAACCTCTTTTAGTTCGCGAAAGTTATTTTTTGTATACCCCCTTCAATGGCGTAGGCAATCAATGTTTAATAGCTACTGTACTCGTATTTTGAACTATAATTCTGACTTTATTTTTCTTCTTAACGCCATTTCAAATCAGTTTTGAAAATGACTCTTGTTTAAAATCGTGTGTACTATGTATTATTTCTTTGTGTCACTTCACACCAAGATTCCATGAAACTAATTAACACAGCCCCTTCCACTTTGTTTTTGTACAGCATATAGATAGGTGCGTGAAAAGTTGTTGGATGATTCGAATTCTTAACAAAAAAATATATATGTATATATAAAAAATGTGTTTTCATTTTCCAGCAGAGAGATTTGGCTTTTTCAATAGATCTGTCCCCTTTATTTTCTCACCGTTATTGAGCGCTCTGTGCAGCGAGCCATCTGGGATCCACAAAGACAAGAAGCAGACTTTAACGTAGCACCGCACCACACACGCAGTAAGTTTCATCGTTGAAACAGTGATTTTTTTTTCTCTCTCTCTCTCTCTCTTTCTCGTCCCTTTAACTTCACTGAACTGGAACTAAGTTCCGGAATCACAATTTCGAACCCAATACTGGACTTCGCCTTCTGAATCCGAGATACGATTAAATTATTTTTTTAGTTTTTAAGTTACTCTAATATGTTTAATTGGCAGTTACGGCCTAAATCTATCACAACTTGGAGGAGTGACATCCCTCAGAGAGCAAACTTTCGGGAAAATGGATTAGGAAGGTAGCGGCGACTTTTGTCTAGGTACTATACCTGTACTTGTCTGGTGAAACTAAAAAAAGCTAGAAAAATCTTATTCTAGATGCCGGCAACAGGGCTCAACCCTGCTTTCCTCTTCAGCGATCGTAGAAGAAACCTGTTAATGTCTGGATTGTACTCTCAGATTCAGTATAGCATTATTGAACAAAAAATACGTAATAGAACATGTGACACACAGCAGTTCTGACCTGACTCAAAAATTGAATCAAACTTACTTTGACAAGTGGGACAACTTATGCAAGCTTAGCAAATCAAGCCAGGAAGGTTTAGACACGGTTCATTCGAACAGTCTAGTTTACAAGAATCAAGGTTAAAATAACCTTGACAGGACAACATAATCTACTTCTTTAAAAGAGAAAGTTTCTCTGGGGGAATCGAACCGAGATCCACTGGCACACTAATCCGATGCTGTAGTCACCACACCACGGAATCACACGCCTTAGCTCGCTTTCCAAATGTTATTGATACTTAATTCATCAAATCGCAAGAGACACCTGTAGAAAAGAGATGGGAGTTGTCTAAGATTAGCTTACGGCGAAACAGTCCTGGCACGTGATAAGTCTTAATCGCACTGACAAGTGAGACGACAGCACAAGTGCAACGAAACAAAATTCAAATAAATTGCAAGTTTGAGAAACTTCCTCACATAACTGTTCGTGCTAACAAGCTTGAATTGGGTTAATTATAACAACAAAGTCACGTACGTTGTTCCAACAAGTTTGTTTCATGCTTGTTTTTTTTAGTTCAGCACAATATCAGGTTTGGCAGGCTAAAAGGCAAGTGACTGACAAACTTGTTGCAAGTTAGCATGCTATCTTGGATGGTTGAGACCGGCATAGGATATGGGAAGTGATGCAAGATGGAATCAGCCAAAGTCTAACTTCGAAGGTATCGTTGCCTGATGTGCCTGACGAAAAGCCCCTGAAAAAAAAATAAGTGAAGACAGTCGACTGCTGGTATCGAACCCAAGATATTCTGAATGCGAAGCCAATGCTCTATCAACTGAACTACGGTACGCGTGCTAGTATTTCAGCGATAGCAGTTAGACAGAAACTGACGTCAGATTGAAGTTTGTTTACCTTGATTTCATACTATCTGCCCTTGCATGAAATTGGACGTATCTACGTACTTTAGCACGTTGTCATCGGGGCTGGTCTAAGATTAAATTATAAACTTGTTTTAATATTGACTACCGTATACTGCATTGTTTCGGTTGCATACCCAGATAGAACAAGGATGTCTCATGGCCATCTGAAGGACGTCCAAGGTACATCCAAATGTCCGCTTTGGTCCCCCGAAAACGGAATTCCCATGGGATGCCTTCAGTACATGTTTGGGATTGTGGGGTATCAACGGAACGTTTGTAGGACATTATTAATTGGATATATCCTATGAATATCCAAGGGATCTCCATTGGATCAGAGAAAGAAGCAAAACGAATGCATTTTTTATTGTGTCCGTGTGGGATATCCGACAATTTTGTAATTTTCCAACAGGACGTCCAAGGGTCGCGTTACGGATCTCATGAATTTTCCGGGATACGATTCAGAAGTTTAGTACGTCCTTGGAACATCTCTCGAACATTTTGTGCTATCTGGGTATAAGTAATAGTGTGACTGAGGGTAATCACTTTTAAACGGATAGTTTGCATGCATGTGAACAGAGATTAAAATATACAGAGACTGCCCCCCCCCCCCCTTCCTTCCCCGCATTGTTAGTACGAAATCACTATTCAACAAGAATGTTTCAATCTTCCCCCGACCAACGCGGCAGGCGGCCGCATCGGGTAGTCTCTTGCACGTATGAAAAGTAATGATCTTTTATTGGATACTTGGAACATCATGATATAACCAACAAATATTCGAACGTTGTAAAAGTGAATAAAAAAATGTAAAGATGGTGCCCTCACTCGACTCATCCATGAACCATTAGAACCAAAATTATCTAATTTTCATAATTGCGTCATATGTGGCAATGAAAACAGATGGATTTTATCTTCAGTAAACAGATACTTGTAGTTTAGCACAGATTGATAAAAAATTATTTTCTCTGTTGAAACTATTTTAAACTTTTTTTTTCATTATATGTTCATTTCAATTAATTAAATTTCGGATTCGGGAGGTCATGGGTTCGATACCAGCGATCGACCATCCTGACTCACGATTTCTTCAGTCTCACCAGGCAAATGATTCCTTCAATGAACCCTGGCTGACTTCTTCCCGCGGCCTTTCCCCTTATTCTAAACCGACCTGAACCATAGATGCGTAAATTCAAGTCCAATGAATTAAAAAAAAAAATGACTGAATGCTGATTTCTTTACCACACAGCAAAAAATAGCGGTCGGTGTTGATTCAACACTTTTCGGTGGCCCAGGGCGACCACCACTTTTGGTGTTAAATTAACGCAACACACAGTGTTAATTTCATTATTGGGAGCAAGAAAGAAGTTAAGGCTGCAGCGAAATTTGAACAGGGTTGCTCAGTTAGAAGCCGAACGTCTAGCCGACTTGGCTAAATTACCAAACAGAAAAGACACTAGATTCAAACAGTATTATAGAGGATCAAAAATACGTTGCTGAACTCTCGAAACAAAGTTACTCCAACGACGCACAACATGGTTTAATCACTTTTCTATTTGTCAATTAAGGGATTAGAATTTCCATTTATTGAGAATACCTATGTTTCGTTTCTACGAAAGCCAGCGATCTAGACTTGGCCAATGTTACGGCTTTCTTATCGTAACAACGTGTCTAATGCCAGTCAAGTGTTTGCTATCGCCATCTTGATCGCTTTCTTTCGTAGAAACGAAACATTCTCAATGAATAGGAATTCTGATTCCTAATTGACAAATACAAAAGTGATTACAATGTGGCGTGGGTCGCTGGGAGCAACTCAGTTTATGTCTTCAGGGTTCAGTCAACGCATTTCTGACATTAAATTGTTTGATCTAGTATTTTCTTATGACTGGCAGTTTAGTCCAGTCAATAAGATGCTGCACTCACAACTGAACAACCTGTTTTTGAATATCACTTCAGCCTATTCTTATTTTCTTTTGCTCCGAATATCTCTGAAAACTGAGTGATGGCTGGGTTTTATTAGCCAAATTACTGGAAATTTCCTGGCAGCTAGGTCACCTAGCTTTTTCTAGGAATGTTTCAAAAAGTTTTTCACAGTGCACAAAGCCAGGCATGGGAGCACTAAAGAAAAGTCTCCAGCACTCTGTCTGGGATTTGAACCCGGATCTCCCAGTTAGTAGTCAGACACGCTACTGCATGCCTGAACCACAAGTTCTTTATGAATATTTAACCTATAAAATTTGTTTATTGCGTACCCCAGCAACACACAAACGTTCAACATACGAGGGTTAAACGTTAGTACCGAAACGTTCTCTTAACGTTGTAAATGTACCGATATGTCCGCCTGTTCAACGTTGAATAATAGTTGAGAAGAAACTGGTTCAGTTGGCCAAAACAGAGGATCAATGTTATACACACATTTAGTTTCATTTTATCCGTTGCTTTCATCATAACATACGGTGTTAATTTTCCAACAGTAAATTATCCTACCGCTGCTTTAGGGTCCGAGCCAGGTACGTTGGTAGCTTGTCGCCTTATCCCTTCATCCATGAATGGATCCACCAGAAGAGTCCACTACTCTTTTACTGCAGCTATTAACAGGCAATCTAGAATGAAGTTGCTACGTCATGTATACGCACGTTTCACCATCAGAATAAAAAAATACAAGTACTTTCCTTCTTTCTTTGTTATGCGCATTTTTTTAACACTTTGACCATCGCTGTACTATTAAGTTTATATTTCTCAATAAGCATAATATGTCGCCTTAGAAAAACGCATATAAATCTGTCATAGTTGAAAACACTTCACATTAACGCCCTATTAACGAAATTAAATGTTCGTTGAAATATAATTTAAAGTCAAATCTGTTCTCAACGTGCAAATGAGAACATGGAAAATGTAGTTAATTTCATTGTACTTGCTTTTAATTATAATGTTTAAGCAATTAAATTAGAAATAAGTTGAAAACACGTCACATTAACGCCCTATCAACGTGCACATAAGAACAAAAAAAAAATAGTTTGTGTCATTCAATTAGTTTTTAATTATATTTCTTTTTGACATAATATTAGTAAGACACACATTAAACAAAATATATACCATAGTTGAAAATAACATATTGAATACACGTTGTATTAATATCTTAACAACGCAATGACGTTTTTGTTGAAATATGGATTAAAAGTAAACGTTTTTTTTTTCAACCGATAACGGTTAATCAACGAAATGAACCTAAAATCAACGTTAAAACACTTATGTGTGCTACTGGGGTTACCCAAAAATACTTTTTATTTCTTCCGTTATCTCGTTTTTGCTTGTTACGTATGCTCGTAAGTATTTAAATTTGTTTACTTTCTCTATGTTCTCATTCTTAATTTTTATGTATCTATTTCCGTTATTCCCTATGTTTCAACTTCTTATCATGTATTTTGTTTTCGCACACTGCCACTAAGGCATTGCTGTTACTTTGCAGGTCTAGTGCATCTATATCGTCCCCAATTAAATCTACATCACCCGCGTACACAAACAGGGTCTTGGAACCGGGTAATCAGATCCGGGTTTCGAAAACGAATACTCGGATCCGGATTTTGGAACCAGTTATTCAGATCTGGGTACTGAGATCCTTTCTTGGACCCGAGTACTTGAATCCGGATCTTGTGACCGGGTACTTGGATCCAGTCTTGGAATCGGGTACCTGGTTCTCTGAGAACCGGTTCTTTTAAGACCCAGCTCTCGGGCTACGTGCACCCTTGCGTATAGTAAACAGAAAAATTATACCAACGATTTAAATGGGTATCACATGTGGAGATCAAGAAACTAGTGAAAAACTGACTTGGATTTGTCCAATGTTTACAGAAGTGCAGACAGTACAAAAATACCGCACAAAAGGCCTGTTATATCACCGGATTGAAAGCGGCCAAGCAACTCGAAGTCAATGAACTCAATCTGAAGTCAGTTTGTTGAACTCAACCCTGAAGTCAGTTTATCTCTATGCTTTCGTTAAGATGTTAACGTCCCTTACAAACAGATGACAAACTGAGTTGCAAAGGAGACCAAAACAAATCGTGAGAAATCCATCCATATATCTATCTATCTATATATATCTATAAATCTATATATATCTATATCTATATAGATATATACAGATGCTTATCAGAATAATGGAAACACCTGTAGTTGGCAACACGTCAGATGTATGGGTTGGCAGTGGTGTCGTGGCGACAGCAGCGCCGGACTGCTGGTGGTGGTGTGTTAGGTCGGTCTCCATACTACGTCAGGCGTCGTGGAACAGGAGTGTGCAGTGGCTGCAGCAGACGGAGGTAGTGTAAAATGGGAGACCTCTCAGAGTTTCAAAGAGGGCAAATTGTTGGTGCGCGGTTATGTGGAGTGAGTGTGACGGCAGTGGCTAGTGTGTTAGGTGTATCGCCAGGGACAGTGTCGAAGGTGATGACGGCCTACACAACACACGGGAAAACCACATCGGGGAAGCGGAACAGTGGGCGGAAGAAAAGCATCAGTGACAGGGCACGCCGGGTATTAAAGCGCATTGTCACGCGGAACCGTCGTGCCACTGCGGCGCAAGTGACGGAGGAACTCAATCAGCACCTCCCCCAACCTGTTTCGACAATCACAGTCCGCCGCGAATTACATGACATGAACTTACGGGGTCGTGTTGCACGGGCCAAACCTCTCATCAGGGACCAGAACGCTTTAGCACGCCGCAAATGGTGCCGCGACCATGCAACTTGGACCGTTGACGACTGGAAACGTGTGGTATGGTCGGATGAGTCACCATTCACCCTATTCCAAACCACGGGCCGTGTTTATGTGTGGAGAACGCCCAAAGAAGCGTATGATCTGCAGTGTCTCCGCCCAACTGTGAAACATGGCGGCGGCACGGTGATGCTGTGGGCCGCAATATCATGGTTTTCATTGGGTCCTGTGGTCACACTTCGCGGACGCATCACTGCCAACGATTATGTCGCAATTTTAGGAGACCACTTGCATCCTATGGTCCGGATGTTGTTCCCGGACAATGACGCCATATTCCAGGATGATAATGCACCCATTCACACAGCTGGAGTTGTTGCAGCGTGGTTTGAGGAACATCGGGATGAAGTTCAACACCTCCCCTGGCCCGCCCAATCCCCAGATCTCAACATAATTGAACATCTGTGGTCCATCTTGGAAACACGACTCCGGCGACGATTTCCACCTCCATCCTCTCTCACAGAACTGGCCGATGCCCTGCACGAGGAATGGTGTAATATTCCACTTGCTACCATTCACGACCTCTATGCCTCCATCCCACGTCGCATCAAGGCTGTTCTGAAGGCGAAAGGTGGCCCGACACCATATTAATCTGGTAAGTTGCACTTTCATTCAGGTGTTTCCATTATTCTGATAAGCATCTGTATATATATCGGTATGCAAGAATATATTAATAGCTAAGTATTGATGAAGTCTTTATGCTTATCGTTTTGTTTTCTCTTACACTTGCACATCATTAACGAAGTGAAAAGGTTAGTTGCATACTTTATTATGATTTATCACATTCTGTGCTATTCGGCGTTGCATTGCTAGTTTTTGCAAGTGTTTCTGTCAATGTTACAGAACGTGTTGCCTCCACAGTTCCGAATCTGGCACCGACTATGGTACAGGTAAGTGTAGCCGATTCCACGTGTCACCGACTCTCGGAACCTCCTGTGTTCACGCGAAAGCACTGGAGGAGCTTCTCGGATGAAACTCCAGGAGTCCTCCTTGAAAGGAAGCGACGTCGAGAGAGGGAGACACCTAGTGAACTCTAAGGGAATTATTTATAAACTGGGCGTCGCTGCTGGTCTAGACGTTGACGAGCTTACATTCCAGAGCTTGTTTCTTTTGACTCGCCACCAATTAGCGGAGCGCCTGTAGGGGGAGGGGAGAGAAACACGCGACACAAACACAACAGGTGTCACCAGAGCACTAGTTTCACTTACGGTTGAAGAAATGTGCAAAGAATTATTATACAATAATTTAAATAAAAGGCAAGTAAAAAAAAATAGGGAAACGTAATGACGACAGCAGGATCGTGAAAATCAAAGTATGACACTATATGTTGTTGTTGTTATTATTATTATTATTATTATTATTATTATTATTATTATTATTATTATTATTATTATTATTATTAAAAGCGAGAAATGTCACACGCTGCTTCAAGATTTTGCTTAACCCATTTCCATCAATGCAAACATGCTCACAGAAAAACAGGTACTATTATCGGTGACAGATTTATTGAATTATTATTAACATCCTAAACGAGCTGGTGAGCTTCTAAGGAGAGGATCTACAGTTTTTGTTAAAGTGGGCTCCGAACCACTTCGTTCAATAGACCCCGGCGGGAATTGAACCCATGACCACGCCCACAGAAATCAAGCGCGAAACCTCTCGGTCACCCCGAGATCGCTTATATCTGTGAGCTGCATAAAATGGATCGATAGGCTGAAAAAGTTTGGGAATCATTGGTTTAGAACATGGTTACGGTTATGCTTTTAAATGGGCTGGATATGTTTATGACCATATTGAGGGGTTGAGCCTACGGATTGAGGGGTTCCGGGTTCGATTCCCGGCGCTGCCAAGGATATTTTCCAAGGCGTAATGTAATTTGGAAGCTGCTATGAATAAAATATAGTGGTATGATCACAGTGAGACCTTAGCTCTCCGCTCCCAACCCGTCTGGTCAGCGTGGGAACAGTAGACCAATCTCCTCCATTCGGGGAGAGGCCTCATCCAGTAGTGGATCAAATGTGTCTGTGATTTATATATATATGCATGCATGCTTAGAGAAGAAGTCGGTTTAGTTATGTCATCTCCGCTTCTAATTACACATTTTAATTTTCTTATTATTTGTTTTAATTAATGATTTTGAATTTTAGCTTGTATCTTTATAAAATTATGTCCACATAACCACAGACGGTAGTTAACTGCTGAATTGTATTTTAAGCATAATCCGCTTACCCGTGGATAATTTATTCCACATTTCCTATTGTTATCTGTATGCACTGTTTATTAGTGTATCGATGCACCGAGCGACCGTAGCTGAGTTGGTGGAGCGGATAGCGATCGGAAGGTCCTGGGATCAATCCAAGCGGCAGACCATCGGGACTGAGGTTTTTCTTCAGTCATACCAAGCAAATGTCGGGATAGTACCTACAATATAGGCCCTAGCCGTCTTCCTTCCACATCCTTCTCCAACCTATCCCGGCCTGAGTCTCAGATCTTTGAAGGCCTTAAAACAAAATTCAAATTTCGGAATGGAAATCAGGTTTCCGAAAGTCGGAATTCCGGAGTGTCAGACTCCCGAATTCCAGAATTACCGAAGTTGAAAATAAACTCCGAATGTTGGAATTCTGGAATTTCGAATGTTGGAATTTGCGAACTTCGGAATGTCGGAATCGAAGAAATTTTTACTTTTGCAATTAACTTCGCACTTCCGAACGCTCCTAACCCTGACCAAACTCTTCCTCACCTTATTCTACCCTGAACCTGACATATCTAAAGGCCATAAGAGAATTCAAACTTTCAAACTGCATCGATGCCCGTTTCTCGGTCAACTTATAGATAACGAGGTTCTAATGAAAATGAATGCATCCTTCAATACTCCGCAACCAATACTTACAAAGTGTGTGTTTGGTGGTCTATCTGTAAGGCGTATAGAAACTTTTTTTCCGTTACTTTCAGAATAATTTTAACCTCAATTCAGAGGTTTATTGGAGTGATAACAATTCACACACTGAAGTGAGTATCGGAAATGAAGGTACAGGAAACAGAGAAAGTCTGACAGTAAAGTAGTGAAAATTTAACAGAAACGCGTATAGTACCGGTACACTCAGCGACAAAAGCTATTTCCCTTTGGTAAAACAATTCTTTTGCGTATAGTTTTGGAATGGATGGACCAATTTGAGTAGAGCTTTCAGTAAATTACAGAGAACGTAATTTTCTCTAACAGAAAATGATATAAATCGATCCAATCGTTAGGAAACGCTGTAGCGTGATCAGATTGAAAACGGCTGGGTAAGTTAAGGTCTCTAAGCTCAAATCTTCAGTCAGTTTCTTTATGCCTGTTTACGTTTAAGAGAGGTCCAAAGAATATCTTCAGTCTGTTAGTAACATACACTCCTATATAATATAATATAATCCTGTATAACAGAATGGCTTGTATGTGTTTTCTGTTTTGACGAATGACTTCAGTACAAAGTGCAAGATACTAATTACCCTATGCTTTCTTATTATAACTCAAAGTAAATACGTATATCTATTTAGTAAATAAAGGAATTGGCACTTAACTAACTGAGAAAATAATTATGTTAAAACTGCCAATTTTACTTTTCTCTCAAACCTATTCTTTTCCAGTTAAGTCTTTACAGAAGCCCTGACTTTCAATAAAGTAAGAAAGAGGATCATTTGGCCGAATGGTTTTATTTGTTTTGCAATGATCGTGTAAAAGGAATAAATGAAGTTCCTTCAACAAACCAATGAGATGTTTGCTTGTAGATAATGGTGACTTCTTTTATCTAAATTGAGATAATATTGGTAAATCTTATTTTGCAGCTGAAATAGTTCATGAATTGCTTAACAGGGGGCAGAGTTTTAATATGAGTTGTTTGCTTGACTAACAAACGAACTAATAATTCGTATGTACACCCAAACGCATAAAAAATTGCTCCAATTGTCATTGATTATATGAAGATGAATACAAAAAGGTATAGGTTTTATTACGGAAATAAATGTTTATTTTGAAAAAAAAAATCTAAATATTAGTTTATTGGTTTCACTTTCCTTATCATCCAAGAGTAGTTACCTAACATGTAGTAGAACAAGGGAGATAACAAAATACCAAGGAAAAATACTATCCACGGTCAACTGATGCACATACACACGTGCACACACATGAAATAACATTCAGAACATGTTTCTAATGACAGCGAAAATAAAAATCCATTCACTAAAGACAGCGATAAGCGAACGATAATTTCAGAATATTTTTATAAAAGTTCCCCGTGACAGAATAATGTAAAAAACGACATACTGAATATCACGAAAAAGCAGGGTTCTATTATGTCCAGAATTTTAGTTTTATTTTAATACACTTAGGAAATTTTGGCTCAGGCCTTCCAGAATTTTAAGAAATTTTCATAATTATTATTAGTAACGTTTAGTAAGTTAGTATTATTTTGTCATGTAAGTTGTCAAAGTGTACGCGAAATTTTACACAATGAAAATAAAACTATCTGGCAGAGGTCTTAACTATATTATGGTCTGTAGCCCTATAAGTTTTGCTCAAATTTTGGTTCCTATTTAAACATTGATTTTTTATCATAAAACAAAAA
>JAGDQP010020393.1:1332-33353 GCA_022664845.1 Lepisma saccharinum | reverse complement strand
TTTTTTTTTTTGCAATTTTTGTCCGCCATATTGGATCCGCTATTTTGAATGTTACAATTTTAATATCAGATTTGTAATCAGTGACCTTGAACACCTCTCTATATCTCATTTTAGATTCATACCGCGGATTTTTGCAATTTGTGTTCGCCATTTTGAATTTTACAATTGTTATATCAGATTTGTTAACGACTTCAAACAAACTTTATATACAGAGTTTCATAAAAATCGAAATACAACATCCTATTTTGGCCAGGTTTGGAGTATGTCTGGACCACTGTGCAATCGTCTGCATTTTAATGCATCGCCATCGTGGTTTTTTTGCTTCAAACGCAGAAACAGGATCGTCAGTCGTACTATTACCCATCGAGTCAGTAAAAGTTGGTGAGGAAAGGACGCTGATTTGGCAAAACAGGCTGACGACTTCGTTGGATCGATACATGAGCTGGTTTTGAATGAGCAGCTGATGGCAGAAAACTTTTTCAGTGCTGATCAAAGCAGGTTTGAAAAAGAACTCTACTCATATCGATCTCTTCGCCACCGGGAAACAGTTGTTTGCGATCGTCTGTTTACTGTTGTATCTATCATCACAATGACCTGCTCATACAACTATATGGTCTTCCCAGTCATCCCAATGGCAGGAGAGATCATGAGACCTATGTATGTTCTGGTATCCGAAGCATCAGGAGTCTTCCTGGCATCGAAACCTGACGATCCTCCTAATATCAGAATTCGCAGGGAGGACAGCAATTGTGAGCAAAGCCGACTTACCCCACCCCACACATCAGTGTAAGATGCCCACTGATTTTGGGGAAAGATTCCTAATATATTATAATTAAGATATAAGACCATAATGACGAAATTAAAATGAGAAACTTAATGGCTACATTATCTACGCGTATAACATAACTAAAATAAATAACTTCGACCACTTCAGAAAATATTTGTTACAATGTCATCACCTGGACGGCATTTGCTTAAAGAAGCTGATTTCTCTCCCTTATGTGATAATGAATGGTACATCAATTTAATGCAGCATTGACTTTATGTTTTGTGTGAATTAAGAAAATAGTTCTTTAACATATGGCAAATATATTCTATTGAACGTGCACCGAACAGCCGTAGCTCAGTTAGAAGAGCGTTAGCTTCGTATTCGATAGATCCAGGGTTAGATCAGCTCGACGTCCATCCTGACTGTGGTTTATAAAAGTTTTTAGCGGTAACACATGGTTAATACTGGTATAGTGCTTTCGAAAATAGACCCTGGTGGACTTTTTCCTACATCCTCAGCCCATTCCTGTATCCTGGCCTCAGCCGTAGTTACCTGAAGGCCATAAATTACACTCAAGTTATATTGAACACGTACGTGGTTGGTGCGAATGAGATGACCAGTGGCGGCGATAAGCCCCCCACGAGCCCTGCCATGCGGGGAGGGGAGAGCCTAAGCCCCCCCCCAACTAACCAATAAATTATAATTATGCGATGAAAATAATAGACCCCGATTTCACAAAAGTCGCAGCTATGTTGAACGGAGCCCCGAAATGTGGGATCAATTTGGAGGAGTTGGGAAAATGTTTTTGCGACTTAGTTGTTTTAATAAAGAAAATTGAAGCAATTTACAATAAATCTGCTTGAAAGTATAATTACAGAGTGTGTCCTCTATCATTATTTCTTCTTTTTTGCTTCAGTTGCTAATTGATTTATCTGAATAGTATCAGAAATACGCTTCCAGAAGTATTAATCTTTAAAAATATTGAATAAAAGGTTCACTGAAATATTGTCTTGATATCCAGCAAAGTACTTGGAGACTTGTCTTAAACAGATAGTTCAATATTAAAATGGATAGAAGTTAGTGTATGGCTGACACTGTCTTTTTTTTACCAGCTGTTTGATGTTTGGTGTAAAGTTCGATAATGCACATCTGAGATCATTCTCCATGTCCAAACGGTTGCGAAACTTTGATTTTAATACGGTCAATGTTGAAAAATCCTGATTTACACAGGTAAGTGGACGACAATTGAATGAAGGTTTGTATGGCTTTCTTTGCCATTTGTGGATACACGGGAAGAAAACAAACCCAAAATTCTTCCAGTTGAAATTGTTCTATGGCACTTATATCCTGTAACTCAATAAACTCCTCCTGAATCTCGTCTGGAAATATATTAACATCAACTGTAAAAGGACTTCTTCTTAGTTTGTACTGCCAGTTGTCCGCACGCGTCAGGAAAATGGCGTTTGAATTCATCATGAAGCATGTTCAAATGTGGAATGATAGTGTCTCTCCACTCCGCTAGATGGCACTCGTTGCTGTCAAGCGTTTCATTCAATCCAGAAAATGATGAAAAATTTGGTATAGGAGCGTTAAGATGACGTCTTCACAATTGTACCTTTTCCAAGAAAGCATTTATCGCGTCGTAAGAGGTATATTGCAGTTTCAAAAAGGTCTGCAAGGTAAGCGAGGAAGAACACAAAATTTTCATCAGTAAAGCAATAATGAAGTTCTACTTTCCCTACACTCATAAGAAGTACTTCCACTTCTGACTTCAGTTCGTACAACCTGCTGAACATATTTCCCTTCGACAGCCATCGAACTTCGGTATGGAAAAGTACACTTTTGTGTTCGGCACTGATATGGTTACACAAGGCTTCCAAGACATGGCTATTTAGAGCACTTGATTTTTAAAAAAATGACTAATTTAATAGACACTTTTAGTGCACTATTCAGATTTATGGGTAAAGTTTTTGAAGCTAAAGCTTGCCTGTGGATCATTCAGTGAGAGCCAATAATTGCAGGGTTCTTCTCTTTGGCAACCTTTGTGAAGCCAGATCGGGAACGTAACATCGCTGGTGCTCCGTCAGTACAGGTTCCTACAGCTCACAGTCCCAAGATAAGTTATTTTCAACAACAACAACAACAAAAATAAATAAATACAAATACAAATGGCAGAAAAACATTAAAACCTTTAGATGTCGTTTGCAAACATTTCGAGAACAAGAGTTCTTCCATCAACTTCTTCTAATTTACAAATCGACAATATACTATCAGCTGACAACACTGAGCAATATCAGTGGAATCATCGCCCTATAAAGCAAAAGATGGAGAGTTTTTAAGTTTTTCAATCACCTGATTTTTTATATCTGAGGACATTTCATAAGTTCTTCGCTTCACACTATTATTTGACAGCGATATTTTATCCATTGTTGCCTTACTTTCCGCCCCAAGGACAATGTTAGTCGCTTTAAGCAAGCAAGGTTTGACGAGAGTCTCTCGAATACTATGGGGCTTTTTGTCTTTCGCTATTAAGTAGGAAAGCTTGTATGATGCTTCCACCAGTTTTTCATTCTGTTGTTGAAATGTCCCAGTGCAGTCCAACTTAATATGTTTCAGTGTTTCTTTTCCTATTAAAAAATCTTTAAGCACCTAATATGTTTCAGAGTGTTTCTTTTCTCAATAATAAAAAAAAACTTTAGGCCTGTCTTTAAAAGTGGATGCGTTGTATTTAAATGTCGTTCCAATCGACCCGGGCGTAGAGCGTCGTTGCACAGAATATTATGGCACACAACACGCTGTGATAATGACACCATCCCTTTCGATATATGTAAATCATACTTGATGTAGTCATTATTGTACGTACAATCATTTTTTATAACTGGAAATTGACATATCGCTTTAAATGCAGCAGCAATTTTAAAAATAAAGCAGCTGTTGTCAAAAGCACAGCACATGAATCTAAACTCCTCAGAATTGCAACTACAACCGAGAACAAATTAAATAACAATAGCTTGCGAAAATAAACACGGTAAAGACGAAATTGTCCGGTCGATAATTATCGGATTCAAAGAAATATAGTGTGTTGTTGCCAATCAAACTGGAAATTGTTTTAATAACGCTGAAAATGTTATTTCATCTCGCCGCCTCTTTTGTTTTTCCTAATAACAATGTATGTTGTGCCACCTATTTATTTTATTGCTATTATTTTGTGCAAGTACTGTCTCCGAAACGAATTTAATAAGAATTATTTAAAAAGAAACATAATTTTTCGATACAAATACTATACATGTGTAAACTACATTAGTAAATACTGTACGTGTCTTAAGACTTCCACAACGTACCTACTGTATATACTTCATAGTTTCATCAATTTTCATTCGGGTTATTCGTTACGCTCTCATTTTGATTCGAAAAAGCCGCTTGTTGAGGAAAATTTTTGTCATATCAGTTGCATACCAATTGCTAACCGCAATCAGCTATAGTTAATAATAACTCAAATAATACTTCATCCAACAATTCTAAAGATAGACAAAATATTTCGCAAACGCAGACTCAAAAAACAACAGAAGAAGTAAATAATAAGTTAAGAAAGTAAAGAATGATTTCCTCAATCCTATTACGTTCGACAAAATCATTAGCAATAGACTTCCTAACATTGAAGTAAACATACATCAAACATTAAGACAAAATAGTTACAGGCTTCAATTTAAGGATAAGAAAAATCAAACCAAATTCCTTGGAGCATTTCAGGACAAGGATTTCCATCCAAGAACAGAACTAACTAGCATGGACGAAAAAAGGAAAAATCACAGAAACCAACCTCTACTACCACTTTTACCGGTGTGATCAGAGAGATTTCTACTCACACTTGATATTAAAGAATTATTAGGCACAATCAAACACAAATATTCACTCATCACTAACGCTACTCGAATTAAAAATGACAGAGGTCCATTGCCACTCGTTAGAATATTCACTAGGGATCCCAAAATTAATTAGCAGCCTTATAACGAATGGAATATATGTCGGCCATTGCAGATACAGAGTGGAAGAGTCAAGAAATTCGGGAAGACCACTTCCATGCCGAACATGTTTTATGTACCACTTAAACAAGGCATGTTCAAAAAAGCCATTTTGTTACAAATTTGGCAAAGAGCATCTTAGCTTTACTTACAACCAAGCACCAAACACAAATTTCTGTCCTACTTGTAAGAAGATCGGTCATAGAACGATAGAACGGCGGTGGCTACATGTCCATTAAGACCTATTCAATTTTTGGTCCCAGACAGAAACTACAGAGCTCCTCCAACACCAGAAAAACAAACGATTTATGCGGATGTCCTAAAAGAATCTACTAATTAAAATGTAAATCAAAAAGACACTCATAACACCTCAGTAAAGCAGACTTCCACCATTCGAGAATTAGAACACGTCGTAAATAAAGTAATTAATGAACAGATGGAAAAGATTTCAAAGTGGGTATTGTCGGTCTTAACACTTGCACTAATTCTACCAGAAGAGTGAAGAACAAGTACAAAAATAAATTCTATCATCAAATCACCGACGGAAGAGTTTTGCAGAGACATTTCAATATAATTCAATCCGTAGATGGGCATATTTTTATCGGTAATGAGGAATATGTAAAGAAGCAGAAGACAAACGGTAATGAAGATATATCAAAACAAGCTACAGAAAAGGATGGACAATAAATCTAACAGTTTGCATCAAAATAAATTAAACATGTGTTTCATAAATATAAATGACATTAGGGAAAAGATGCAAGAAGTAATTCAATTGGCAACAGATGAAAAAATAGACATTTTTGTACTCAAAGGAACTAAGCTAACCCATTATGTAAATATTAAAACCACAGAATACAATATCTTTAGAAAAGACCGCATGGACGCCTCCGGAGGAGTAGCTATACTCATAAACAATCAAATTCCAACCCAAGAAGTTCCTCTGCCAACAGAACTCCAAGACAAACAAACAACTCCGTTATTAATCACTATTCAACACAAGAAGGATCCAGTAAATATTGCTACCTTCTATTAAAGCCCCCACATGAATATATCATATTTAGAGAAATACAACAATCTTATTTTGACTGCGGACATAAACTGCCAACATCCTTTAATGGGCGACACTAAAACAGATACAAACGGAGGGAAATTATTCAGATTTTTACTTCAATCTCCGCTCATAAATATCAATGTAGGGCCAACGAGATTTCTTAACAATATAGAAACTGCTCCCGACAGAATTCTTCTTTCACCGGCAATGACAAATGTACTAACAATGAAAAAAGTCTACCCTCTGATCACGGAAAAGTCTTTCTACAATTCTACGCACAGACCAATAAAAATATAGAATATAGATACTTCAATAATTACAATAAAACAAATTGGCAGGAATTCAAACAGAAAATAAATCAGGATCTTACAAAAATTAACCTACCCATGTTAAGCATTGAAGAAATTGAATCCGTAAACAACGCAATTACCAAAATTCTAAAGGAAACCTTAACAAATAAAGTACCAAAGCAAAAAATCATCCCACAAAAAGAAAGACTTTCCGCTGAGATCATCGCATCAATTAGGCATAAAAGACATCTCACCAGACTTTTCCATAGAACTCCCAACGAATTTATCAAAAATCAAATCAATAATCTCCAAAAGGAGATCAGATCTATAGTACAGTATAGAGAACAGAAAAAAGAAGAATTTATAAATAATCTAGCAGATAATTATCAAAATAATCCAAAAAAATCTGGAAAACTATATCACTACAGAGAGGCAAAGGTTCTAAACACACTTTACCTAGCACCCTTGACAACAAATCTGTTACTAACAACAAAGACTTCTTATACATTCTTTATGCAAAATTCAAGGACAAGATCCACCTCATCATAACAAAAAAAAATCAAAAAGAAATTTCGGGAACTGCTAACAGAATAAGATCCATTATCGATCACTTTCAGGACATAACAGATCTCGATAGGCAGGACACAAACAGAGGAAATGTTGATATATTACTCGAAGAAGTAACGATGGATGAGATAATTAAAATCATCAAAAAGAAGAAAAACACGGCACCACTCCCTGATGGGATTCCCTATATAGCACTCCAGCGAAGTCCTCCCGAACTTCACCACATACTCACTTCACTGTACAATTCATCTTTAAAATTAGTTACATTCCTCTTTGATGGAAAACTGCTTTCACTATATACATCCCCAAGAATAACAAAAGTCAATTTTCTACAGCAAATTACAGACCAATCACATTAACAAATACAATAGCAAAAATCTGCGAAACAGTGCTCTCAAAAAGATTAAATCAATATCTGGAAGATGCAAATCTTATCACCAAACACCAAGCAGGATTTAGAACAAATGTTTCAACCATTTACCAACTAATGAGAATTGTAACAGATTCACAAATTGCCCTAAACAAAGGCTGGAGATCGGCAGCAATATTCAGGGATCTTACGTCCGCTTTTGACACCGTCTGGCACGATGGTCTTATTTATAAATTATACACACTCAACCTTCCACCAACCACCATCCGATGGATCTCTCGATTTCTTAACAATAGAACAACAAAAATCAGATCGGGAGAGGAATACTCAGAAAATATCACAATTCGCAGAGGGGTACCACAAGGGGCAGCACTGAGCCCAATATTATACTCGCTATACGTTAATGACACTCCGATTCCCTCTAATAATCAAACAAATTTAGGGCTCTTCGCCGATCATACAGCATATTGGACATCGGCTAGATCAACTATTGAAATATGAAAAATACTGGTCGAGGATTGCAAAAAGACAATGGAGATCGGACAGAAATGAGCTTTATAAATATATTCTAAATTACGGATTACTTAAATCAATGCAAAGAAAGATACAGGAACTCAATTAAAGACAAAAATTTGCAAACATCAATTTTCCCAAACAATTGAACATAAAATTCTACGTCACCAAATTACTTTACAAGAACTAATTCAAAAATAAACAATTAATACACAGGGGACGAATTCAAATATCAAGTACCAACTCACATTACATTTTGGTTCCAAACACGGAAGCTTCGAGCAGGAAAGAAAATTAGTTAATTTCAAATATAAAGAAATAATAATAACGGTTGGTCTTACTTTCTTTTCCCAATCAACAAATTTCCCAGCCGACTTTTAGACTTTATAACAGACAATAAACTTCTTCAACTAATAATTAAACCAAATAAATTATTCAAAACTCTAAATTGCAGAAATCCTGTGCAAGTACTATAAAGAATCTCAAAGACAACAAATTTAAAAGATGTTCATATTAAATACATTTTCTGTTCACTTTTGATGCATAAGGTTCTAGACTCCTCACTATAAAGCATTATAAATCCTACGTAGTTTAATACGTTCACGATGCCATGCCTCGCGAAGGGTTTCCTGGCTGGTTGGGGGACGCGGGCCTTTTGTCTTGGTGCAGGGTCTGATTCTACATTTCCAATTAGACAAATTATTTTCTCATATATAAAACCTTTAAATTCAATGGACGAAAGTGACCCAAGTTCGGCCAGAAGTCCAGCCCTAGTGGCCCTGCGGGCCAGGCATTTTACATTATCGGCGGTGGCAGCACCGCCACTGGAGATGACTGCATTGACGCCTGGCGGGAAACTCATCTCAGCAACTCAATACAGGGATCGACTGAGGTCACGCCTCTAACGTCATAAACTCTGTATACGTCCAGCAAACAGGCTGGGGTACCCAGACAGTCAGGAGACAGTGTGTTGTTGAACATTGTCGTATGAAAGTGCACCATGGAGAACACACAATTGCGAGTTATTTTTCTTTATGAATTCAAACTGGAGCATTCTGCAAAGCAAGCAGATATATATATAACAGTGAATTTGGGACACCATTCGCCGTTGGTTTCTCAAATTTTGATCCGGGAACACAACATTGCAAAATTAGCCCCGTGGACACTGACCAACACATGTTCGGTTGAGGTGCTCAAGAACATCGTGGAAGCGGACCCTCGGAAAAGTATTCGTGCCATTGTAGAAGAGTTAAACATACACCATACCACTGTCAGTCGGCGGCTCCGTACGATCGGCAAGATGAAAAAGTTGGACTCATGCCATCGTGAATCGTGCCACAGGTGTGCAGTTCTCTGATTGTAAGGTATAAGCGGGAAGGTTTCCTGCATCAAATTGTCACTTCAGATGGAAAATGGATCTGCTATGACAATCAAATGGCCAGGGCAATGGTTGAATCGTGATGAACCTACGTCCACAACGGTGTCATAAACCATCTCTCCACCCACGGAAGGTGTTATTGCTTGTATGGTGGTCTATGGTGGGAGTGATTCATCATGTCTTTCTCAGGTGAGGTGAAACCGTCACTGCAGATCGTTACAGTGATGAACTCCATGAAACGCTCCGAAACTTGTCCAGCAATGGTCAACAGACCTGGTGTCCTCATGTTGCCTGACAATTTCCTCACCCGCCGTATTCCCCGATCTCTCTCTCCCACTGAGTACCACTCTTTCCGGTATCTCGATCACTTTTTGGCAGGGAAGATCTTCCTTGAATGTGACTCGGTCTATTAGAGCCCCTGCTCGCTTGGCTTGGAAATGGAGAAAGTGGTCTGCTCCGACCAAAAGAACTGTGACGTAAATGAGAATAAAAAGTGTAAAGATACATGACTGCACCTAACTTTACCTAACCTCCACGTTCCCATGGTCAGTAATTTAAGATAATGCACGAAAAATGCAAGAAAGCCGTTGTTAATAATAAATATGAAAATATATTCTGAAAATATACTTGACCGCACCTAACCTTACCTAACCTCCACTTTCCCATGGTTACTAATTTAAGATAATGTACGAAAAACGCAAGAAAGTAATTATAAGTAATAAATATAAACATATGAAAATATATTTTGAAAATATACATTCCCGCACCTAACTTTACCTAACCTCCACGTTCCCATGGTCACTAATTTAAGGTAATGTACGAAAAATGAAAGAAATCTATTATTAGTGATAAATATATGTATATGGAAATACATTTTGAAAGAAAGAAAGAAGGAAAAGTGTTGTTCCAGGCGGGATTCGAACCTGGGACCTTTCACTCAAGAAGCCGACGTCTTGACCAGTCGACTACGAAGGTGACCTTGCAAAGGTGGCTTTTTAACTTGTATTTACAGTTTACGTGTTACCGGTACGTAAGAAGCCCGGTCACGTTATAGCGCGTGCGCAGGAGGTGAGTAGAGCCAATCAACATTGCGAGGCGAGATACCATTAAAAAATTACACAACACAAATTTTCAAAATAAAACAAAGAAGAATGGGAATAAAAAAACAAAAAAGCTACAAAACATTACCATTCAATTTACATGTGAAAAGCATATTGTAAATTATACTATTGGCACATGTACTACAGAAAGGGTACAAGAAAATGTTCTCATGACCAGAACTTAAACCGCGACCTTTTGCATTGCAAGCAAGGGATTTACGAAAGTAATGCTTCTACTACTTTCCGAATGTCAGCCTCACTTATTAATTACCATTTACAAACGAAATATAGAGGTTTCGCTAGATGCTTTATCGATCTAACGATGTATACAAAATGTGGTTATGATATGAATATTTTTGCGTGTGAGAGCGGAAAGAAAAATGTATGGCTGTTAACGATGCCAGTTAATATAATAATAAATGTTTAAAAGAATGTATGTGTCACCTATACGTAAGCAGTTCAGTTTCATAATGCTTTTGTTTAGAGTATTTTAATACTTTGCTGTGTTTTCCTTTTGCCCTTTAGGCAATATGGAAACTTGAATTGCTTTCTAAATCATGAAACCATACATAGTCGATACTTGATATCGAGTATATTGTTTAGAATAGGTCTTTACTTCCTTCATAAAACATGTAAACAGAGAAACAGATTCTGTAAACATATGGATAAACTTATCTTGTCATAGGTGCTGAATAACCATAAACAATTTCATCCCTGATCTAATATAGTGTTTCTCAAACTTTTTTGGAGCAGCCCTATTTCTGTTACGTTCTATTCATGTGGCCGCCTAAAGTGCTTAGGTAGGAGTGCTTCATAAAAGATTAGAAATCTTCTTCGGACGAACTTTAATTTAAATATATATTGCTTCTCTTTCATACTTTTCGACAAATTGAGGGGTGGCATTGGGTTAAGACGGTTTTCGCTACAATTTAACAGTTGATTTTCTAGTACATTGGGATATTTAGTAGAGTTCCATTGACTGGAGCTGTCATCTAGTGGGAAACAAAGGAAAAAGTAGGGGAGACGGAATTTACGCGTAGTATTGGACTTGTTTCCTTTCATTTGTTTTTTCTTATCTTTAATGTGTATGAATATTCTTGATGCACGTCAACATGGCGTTATCTATTTGTTATGTAAATGTTAGGAGGAAGATTTTTTTTTTTTAATTTAGTTAGTTCAATCAGTTATTGCTGCAGATGAACTCGTTTACTTCCAGCACCAGTAATTTCTAGTACTTAGAACGAGTGGGAGTCAAGTGTCAAACAAAAGTCAATGTTCTGATTATATCGCAGCAAACAAAAAACAAATAAGGTCACCATTTATTTCGGTCCTTATTTCTATATACTGTCACACAAAACAATGAACAACGTTTCTGCAAGTAGGGAGCATTGGTTTTGGTTAAAACATGTTGGTGACGATAAAAGCGTGACTGCAAGAACCGCGACGGAAAATACAACTTCGCACAAATGCACGGCAACGCACAATACAGCGATATAAAATCCGAGCGGCGTCAAAGACTACAACACCAAAAACAGCGACGACAAAAGACACGACTCACAAAAAAGGTCGATGGCAAAAGTGCCACACCGAAGACAATTGTGTCTAAGAAAGTATTTGACATTTAAGAAGTTTGATTCGTACTTAAGTACTTACAATAAGCGAAGTTTAAGTGATGCCTTGGTAACGTGGGAGTATTTTAGTTATTTATAAGAAATCAGAAATCATTCCAATATGTTAAAACACCTAGGTATACGCCCCAAACAGTTAAAGTATTAACCGAACAGCTGGTGAACTACGCTACTAAAATCTTAGTTGTGCGGATTACAGAGCCGCAGGAAACACGATCTATGGCGATTGGCGGAGTGACGCGTAGATAGGTTTTGCAGCCTAAGAATTACATTGTCAAGGAATTAAATGGTTTAATAATGCAAGCATAAAAATCTTCTCTAAGCCACATTCACCAATCAAAACCATAACTTAGATGTATTATCGTATTCGTAAGCGTAGCATTAAACAGCTGTATTGAGTACTACTTCCAGTGTGATTTGCTTTGCCGAACCATCTTATGCCATTACTTGTCGAGATATGACGTCATTTATGACGATGCCACGTCACTTTAAACGCCTGTAATTCCGAAACTAAGCAGATTTCTGAACTTCCTTAAAGGAACTTTTTTTCTTGGTTTGATGTGAATAACGAGAGTTAACTATTGATACCTCGTATCTATAATTTTTGCCACCTAAAGTTGTGTTTAACTAACTATTGAAAGGTGTACTTTCCAGTTAAAACTTCGTAACAAATAAACCAAATGTAAATTGACCGATAACTTGTTGCGAAGTTTCAACTGGAGAGTCCGCCATTTTTTTTCCTTTCAATAGTTAGACAATAACAACTTTAGGTGACAAAAATTGTAGATACGAGATATCAATGGTTAACGCTGGAATTCACCTCCCGAAGTTTGCACCATTATTTCGGGGACATCCTGTATATAAAGCTAGCAAAAGTATATAGGTAAATTCTCAGCATATGCTCATACTTCTCAGTAGTAGTAGTCATGTGCATTCGATGTATAATCAACTATTTATTTCCTCCGGAGAAAAATTTCCATTAGAAAGGGATGAAAAATAGAGTGAGTGGTAATTTTCCTTCATCACCTCTGTAAATATCACTTTGTTCTTAATATTTCAAAGAAAAACAAAACTGATTCCGAGAGCTGGCTTCGAACTCAATCCGCGTTCAGAAGCTTTATCGATTGTTTTTCTTACTAAAGAGATGAGGGTTTTTTTTTCGAAGCTGGTTATTGGAGACGTAGAAGGATTCATTGTATCTGATGAGTTCTTTGAGATTTCCCTTAGGTTAATGGAAGATCGGTTGAGATCCGGATTTAAATGTTGGTATACGTACTTACCGAAATTACTTTTCCCGTTGTTAAGAGCTACACGCGCAAACATCTCACAGTACTTGCATTTCTAGGAGAGAAACGCGCAATATATGTATATAAATAAACATTTTGTCAAGAAATTCAATTATATTTATTGTACTAAATTATCAATGGGAAATGTAATCACATGTTGTATATTCATTACTGCAAATTGTGTGCTCCTATGTGTGTAGCATGGCTTCTCATTTTACAAGTAAATCACTTCTCTTCTCTTGTAACCATGCGAGCCAAGTTGACAAGAGACTCTTGGTCAGATAACCGCAACCCATGATGCAAACACAGAGTCCCACCCACACACTATGAACCACAACATAGCTCAATTCTGCGATGTATGTTAAATTTTGATAAAGATGCATATCGTAGTGGTCATTTCCACAAACTGGTTTCTGCTGCAATTTGCATAAATTGAATAGATTTGCATAATGAAACATCTCGAGCTGAGATGACATACAAACGAAATTATGCCGAAAGCACTTAATTTTATATCTGAACCACATTGTCTAGTTCTTGTGAGTCTCAAGTGGACGAAGTACTTTCCATTTTCATCCATAGTTAGCATTTTTTTTAGCCATTACTCAACTTTTGTATTTACTTTCATTTTTGGGGGCTATGGGGAGCTCAAATCAGCACTACCAAGGGCTTATATCAATATCACTTCTGTGTCCGTCAGTCGACAACTTTCAACTCAGAAACTACTAGATCTACGAAGATGGTTGAGGTGTTGTTCGAAAGGTCTCGGTAAGACGAGGTGGAAGCCACGTACATAATTTCTTCCCGCATATTCGTCTACATTTTTAAACTCAGAAACTGCTAGGGCTACGAAGGTGGATAAGGTGTCTTTCGAAAGGTCTCGGCGATACGAATTTAAAGCTGCATAGATCATGTGCGTCCTGAAACGGTAGGGCATGTGGACAGTAGGGTGGTCCTTAGGAATATGTCAAAAAATAAATTTTCGAATTTCTTCCGCCGCACCCCCTATTTTTTTTCCTTTGGTAATATAAACATCATACACAAAATTTCACAAAAATCCATCAACGTTAAGCCGTGCCGCAAAGCACTTGATTTCTGTAAAAAAAAAAAAAAAATAATTATCAATTGCACTCGATTTACTATTTGTCAATAAACGTATAATAATTATTACAAGTGTCAAAAGATCAATATACATTTTTCCTCCGTAATTCAGAATTTACTGGTGTTCAAATACAGTCGGTTGGTTATTAGGCAACAAGTTACCAGCACCATAATCGTGGTCCGTACGTATAGTAGTACAATGTACATAGTGTTATGAACCACTGTGGAAGAGATACTTGGATCTGTTTCTCATGCCACTTGTTTTGTTAATAAACTTTACATTAGTTAGAAATCAATCAGCTAGTAAATCCAAATAAAAATGATAGTGGCTGATATTCCGGAAAAGGGAGAAAAATATAAATTTGAAATGTAGATCGACTTAACAATAACGTTTACTTTTTACATAAGGTAGCTTTTCCGCATCCTGGAAACAAGTTTCTATACTATTTCACCACTTGCAAAAGGAATTGCTTCTGTTCTTCATTTTTAGTTAGAATTGCATTGTAATCTTCCATTAATTTCACTGCTCTTTCCGCTGTGTCATTTGTAACATGCAGCTTATCAACTACTTTTTTCCCGAAAAGAAATTCATCATTTGTCGACCAGCAAACCGGATCAAGGTCCAGAAAACCTGTAGAAATCCGAAACCTTTCGAAGAACTTCTTTGTGTTTCCTGTCACAAAATCAGCAATTTCTTTTCCTTCAATACCATCTATCTCACTAGCGTGCAGTTCAAATCGCTTCATCGTTTCATATGAACTTTCACCATTTTTAGATTTATCTGCCATTTTCTGTTTTTGTTCATTACTAATATTCTCGTCAAAATATGAAAGTGTCACACACTCCTCTGAGAGGTACAAAAGATGCCGGGAAAACTTCAACGAAGCTATTCTCGAGACATCAGAGTTTATGAGTTTGTACGTTTGAAGGCTCTTCAAAAATTGCAAATCTTGATGTGGTGCACGAGATGCACTGGAACAAGTAAACCAAGCTTTTACATACAATAGAACAAGAAAAATGCACACTTGACGCAGTACCTCTTCTTCCCGCTCACTTAATTTAAACTGATTACGGAAGAGAAATATTTTTAAGCAATATAAGGCTTTTTCCATCCACCTCGCGTGATGTACAGCTCCAGGACAACGGAAAGAAATACCTCGAGGAGGCGTACTTCCTAGAAAAATTACTGTAAGCTCCGAAAGTTCTCTGTAATCTTCTCTGCAATGCTCCATTTCCAAATTTTGAACAGCAAAAACTAGCACATCTTTTTTCGTGTTGCAGAGAACTGAATTGACACTTCGATCAGAAATTCCTGTAACAAAATTGTTGTGTTCAAATCTCGGCCACTCTTTCTGGACCGGAAGAAGTTGAAACACATTCTTCAAATACACACTTTAATACCAATTCAAAGATATGATGCCTACACGGAAGATATAAAAGATCTTTTCCCAATTTCTGTTCAAGAAGAATACAAGCTCCATTGATACGTCCAGTATTGGAAGAAGTTGTGTCAAAGGACAACCCCTGCAGCCTGCACACGTTCTTCTATTCTCCACTCTTCCAGAGTGTGAAAAACACTATTGGCAATGTTTTCTCCTGTTCCAGACGGGAACATAGGAACTCCAAGTAGTTTCTAATCACCTTCACCTGTAACAATTATTGGAAGTCTGTCAACATTTTCTCTTCCAGTTAATGCTGGCAGTAATTTCCCGTCCCAGTGAACAACAAGAGGACCTGATGTTTTCTTAACGTATTCATCTTGCTGCTTCTGAATAGTCTCTTTGCGGATATTTTCTCGACATCGTCGAATGGACGATCTGTTTATTACCAGTTCTTCCACATTGTGTCCCAATGCCTCTGCTTTTGCAATTAATATGTGTATGGCAGCCCTATCACTCACTTTATAGCGATCAAGAGCCGCAACGAGTCGTGGAGTAATGGAACGTACTTTCCCTCTTCTTCTCGAAGATTCTTTCACTGTCTCATTAGTTTCTACTCCTTCCATTGGACTTGTATTTTTGGTTTGGCATACATCTTCGTCTTCACCACTTGAATTGTTAATCGACGATTCACCCGATTCACTCACTTTACACTGTTCTTCTTTATATTTCTGTTTGCGAGACGTTTCAAGCTCTAGTCGCTTTGCTACTCTTTCTTCTCTACGAGCTAGACACATGTCCCTACCAACCATACTTCTAGGACGTCCTTTTTGCCTTTGAGATATAAGGAATTCCTTGTCCTCCTGAATTTGTATTAAGTCTAAAGCATTTGCATGCGCTATGTCAAACAAATCATCTAACATATATAAGAAAGATGTCTCTCGTCTTTTCTTCCCTTCACTATTTCTTTTACTTGAATTTTGTAACTGACGCCACATTTCGTACAATCCAAAGAGTTTATCGATGCTGTGGTGAGTATCCTTGATCGGTATTCTTGCTTTAGACCAAAATATTTCTGCTTCACGAACTGTTAACCGAGCACTCTCTCTTAAAGGTAATTTCACTGTTCGTAAGTTATAAAAGAACGTACTAGTACTTGTCTTTTGGATGGTAACTTAAATCCCAATATCTGTTCACTCATATTACCAACGAGGTAAATACCACAGCGATGACTGCATTCACAAGGCACCGAACACATAATGATCACTTTGTTCATTTAATCGCACGTTATTATACAAGAACCACAATGAAACTTCTATCCCCGGAAATAACGATCACATTACTACAATACTACATCAAAAGACTACAAATACAAAATACAAAACTCGAATTAATGTTATAAGTGGTCTGTAATTATTATAGTTGCAACAAGTTGTAATTAAAAGCAAAGGAGAGCTACTATTTAGTTGCAAATGGTTGTAAAAATAATTGTTTGACATTTGTTTATTATTTCCAATTTAATTTTGTTCATAGATTTGCTCTAAATTACACATAAAATGGGATTAAATACAATAATTTAAATATGTGAATGCGTTGCCACCTATTGAGCAACATAGGAAACTGCTGTTTTCTAAATCTTATTCTTATAAAGATTAAAATGTCTTTGCGGCACCATTTATCGTCGTCATAACGAACTCAAATTTATACAGGACACTTTTCTCATTAAAAGGAAAAAAAATAAGGGGTGCGGTCTCAGATATATACAACTCGGGAAATAAGGACCACCCTAGTGGACAGTCCTGCGACTTGGCTCCACTTCAATTGTTTTTATTAGTCTGATTTGTCCTTTTTTTTACTTACACATGCGAGGAGAGAGAGAGATAGGCGATAAACGAGTCTTGGAAGAACTCTTAGCTATCCAGTTCAACGCGTTATATACTGTATATATATATATATATATATATATATATATATATACAAGGTGGACAACAATTCATTGTCAAAACTCTAGTAACGAAAAGTTCTCATCAAAATAAACAGAAAATATGTTTGTAATTTGTCGAATTACGCTTAGTTTCGGGCTACAGGTCGCCGAAAGCGTGGGAAAATGAACTTTAGAGCTTGATATTTCCAATACTGTTAACAGTAGCACTGCGGGGTCAAGGTACCCTCAAAGACTTCCAACTTGCTCTTTCCAAAAACGCATATTTCGAAATTGTGCCATGGCTGCGCAAGGGATTTCCCAAAGGAACTAAGGGATTCCCAGAAAGTCTCTGAAGTAAAGGTAGGCCGAAGTGCGCATGATCTTGACGACTTTCCAGCAGGTAACAAGTATTCGTTTGCGCCAAATCGATATCTCAAACAGATTCCATTTCCCGAGTGAATTATTTTAAGGCGTGGTTGCATAACCAATAGGGGTCGGAGCTTTTCTCCGAACTGGCATAAATTCAACGAATTATATATATTTATTTCTTATCAATGAGAGATAATGCCATTGCAACCCTGGATGGCGATGATTAATCATATGAACAGTGCAGTATAGGGTAATAGACGACCGCAGTGGTCAAGTGGTCACAGATGTCAGGTCAAGAGACAGAGTTCCGCGTTTGAGTCCCGATTGGGAATCAATTGAAATTTGAAGGCACAAAACAAAAGCGAGGTGGCATAAGTTTCTTGGTTACTGTACAAAGTGTGTGTGTGTGTATTGTTTTTTAGAAATCACGATAAAGGAATGCCACAGGTTATTAATAATTATGATGAGAAAGGAATGAAATGAGACACGTTTGAATTCAGTTGACATAACGTACACAATATTCCAAACACATTTACGTTTGATCGTCCTCATGCAGTTGTACGGTTGGATTATGGAATCTGAAAATGTTGAGATCTGCCTTTTCATCACGCCAAAAAATAAGAAAAGTTAAACGAGAATGTTGAAGTGTGGCTGCGTTTTAAGTTGAAAGTTCAAGTATTGAGATTTGGAGGAAGTAATTTGTTGGGAAGATTTGTTTGATTCCAAATAATAATATTTCTTAACAATTTGGACATTTTGAAAGAAATTATTATGCGTCGTTTCTTGAAACAGGGATCCTAAGTTTTAACAGTCGCATACTAATGCTAAATTTGCACAAATTAATATCAAAGGGAAGGGGGGGGTCCGTTTCCGACCTCAAGTATGTGATTAATGTAATTAGCCCTACAAGTAAATCATCTGACGGGATATTTATAACTGAATATCCTAGAAGGACATACGGTTCAAGTACGTATTTTAAGTTCCCTTTCAATGACGTATACGGGGCTGCGGGGGTACGCATGCCCTCTCAAAGGAATATACTCTATTTTTGCATTGTATCAAGAACTATTCTAAGAAAAATCTTCATTTTTTTTCGAACCAACCTAGGAATATTAAGAGTCTCATACCAATTCCCAGTTTACACCGAAAAACAGGAAGGGAGCCGGGGGAGGCTGTTTTTGCTCCCTCAAAAATATATGCTCTATTTTTGTATTTTATCAAGAATTATTCAGGGAAAAATCTTCATTTTTGTCCGAACCAACCTACAAATATTAACAATCGCGTACCAATTCCCAATTTGTACCGAACAACACCAAAGCGAGGGGCGGGGTGCATCGCGAACCCCAAAACTCTGAATATTGTTATTAGCCTTAAAATAAAGAGAAGTAACAAAATTTGTGAATTTCAAAACGCAACAAGCTACAAACACCACGTCGTATAATTTCTAATCACAATTGTTGTATGACCATGTATTTCATTTTTTAATTTCATTCCTTTCTTATATTTTTGGTCAACAGTGTATTTAATTTTATACAGCTTAAGATTTATATTGTATTAATTCTAAGACTTGTCTCGACGTTTATGAATCATGATCAAAAGCTATTATTGTATCAAAACTCCAAGGTAATTATTCATCATTACATAGCAACGTACAACATATGTGACAGTGATATCATTTCCGTTCTCATATACAATCCTAATTTACGAACTACCGTGTGACACTTCGATTCAACCTTGACTCACAGGAACTCTGAAATATTATAAGACCCACGTGACTTCCAGACAATATGTCATGTGAACACCAATAATATAATTTTCCAAGAAATGAATAAGACTTCACCTTGAACGAGAGTGACTCAATATCATCCAAGAAAATGACTTAATCTCACCTTGAATAACTCTAATCTTCCCACGAGAAATAGACAATGTCCTTCCTTTCTTTCGAAAACAAATATATATAAATTTGAGTGAAACCCACTATCGAGCCCGCAGAGACCTCATACGCCTCTTAGATCTTAGAATACAACAGACAACAGACGAAACGCAGCCATCTATACACACATATCTACAGCTGAAAATCATCTACAAAACTTACTTCGATTTGGACTTAGAATTCTTCATTTTGGGTTTAAACACGATTAAACCATTAACAGCGAAAGTGATTGTTTATTATACGAAAGTGCATTCATCACATCATCCATCAGCTATAAGTCATCTTAAAATTTTGAAGGTACGTTGCTCACTCTAAAATTATCTAAAATCGTTTTGTTATTGTTTCGATATAATTTGGTATTTGGAGCTCAGCTTAGCTATTCAAATCTTGTTTTAATTTTATCTCAACTTAGCTTAACTTAAATTTCATGTATTTGTCAATCTTATTTAGTTTGATTCATGATTCATAACGCCGTCACCAGCGATTTGTATTGGCATCTCTTATTTACGTTTAATGTTTAGATATGTAACTTATGTACTTCAGATACTTAGCAAAGACTAATAATAAATGTCTTATTAAATGTTCTTCAGTATTTCTCGTCTCCAGCCAAGACCGATAAAGAAGGTGTATATCGCCTTTCATCTAGGTACCATCCCGGTAGCTTGGACACGTCCCGTGAAATGCAGCGCCTTTATTATAGTTTAAACCTTTCGCACACGCCCTCAAAACAGTCTTAATGACCCCCGAACTCAGGCACGTATCACAATGATATATTTTATCTTTGTGAGTTTGGAGCAATTGCACTTTTTACTTGAAAAGCTGCGCAAATAAAAAGCAAAATAACAAACAAATTATTCAGTGTAATTTCATTGAATATTTTCCTTAGATATGTTAACATCTTGACAAATTTCATAAGTGGCTGTACAGTAGAGTACCAAACGCAGTCCGTCTGCCATCTAGTAGGAACCTGAATAAAAAACAACAAAAGAGCTTCAAGTTAACGGCAAAGAAAAAATTTGTGCAATGCAATTTGTGGGTAGGTAAAAAAAAGTCCTCTTTACTTGTTGACAGAAAAAGCAATTTTTATTGCGCAATGTCCGGCAAAGACGTATTAGAAAAGGCAAAAGTTTCAAATCATAACTTTGAAAGGGACATAAATTATAAACAAAAAACAATCTGAGATCCTGCTCCCCTTTCCCCCTCCCTTTTGGTATGCGACTGTTAATCTTTAAAACTTGGGAGAGACTGTTATTATTGGGTCGTATTGTGATGATTTACAGTGCAACATGATAAGTTTCGTGTTAAACTTGTAGAAGAAACCGGAATTTGAAACTAAACTGAATTACCAAGCATTCACAAGGTTTTCCTTTAAATTACACTACTGACGTGAGAAGGCAATTATGCCTAAGTACGACAAGTCTGGGGAGATAATTTTTGCCGACCATCAATTTTCCCAGAAAAGGAATGGTGAAGGTAACAAGACAAAGACTTATTTCGATTGAATGCATAGTATGTAGTAAAGATACATTCTGTCCTAATGATCGACCCTGTGTTCGGAACTATTTCGAATATGTTCATAGTAGTAGAGTACCAACATCCTTTAACTTTGAAACCGGTTTGTAGCGTTAACCACTAGACGTAGCAGGGCGATGTAGTTGTAGGAGGACGTTAGAGGGTTAGGGGAAGGTCCCCTAGAAGTTAGAAGGTTGCATATTTAATAGAAGCCGAGATATGAAATTGATTTAATTTTAAAAAAATATTTTTAAAACTATTTTTTAAAATTGTTATCCACCATGTTGCCGCTCGCCATGCGCTATCGTTTACCCACATTTGGCTGACCTCCAAATACGGTATGAAACCGCCGTCGTTGCCCGGGAAACCGCTTGAAGTATAATAAAATAATATAACGTTTTGGAAATGAATGTTCAAATGAAGTTGATATTAAAATTGAATTATTTTAACATTGGACCCTTTTTTCCCTGTACACTTCTTTGGTTGTAGAAAAGGAAACTTATTTATTAACATAAAATAGTTTGGAGACATTTTCTTCTGTGGATTTGTTCATTGGAAATTCTGCAGAAGGAATATCTGGTCCATGGCTGCCTGTCTCATACTGCTAGTATGTTTGAAAAGAAGGCTTTTTTGATAACCAATAGGGAACAAGCATTATAAGTGTTCTTTCGGCTTAGAAATTTTATTGCAGGCTTCTGTTATTTTTGGGGAAATTATTTTTGAATAAACCGTTAACTTTTATTCTATAGAGAAATAGGTGATATATTGCCTTATTGAAAAGAACTGAGCTGAGATGATTTGGTCTTTGTTAGATTGTAGACAGTACTTGGAGTATTTGTAAACAATTGTTCGAGAGATCTTTATTAGTTACTTTTATTGGGGGTCCTCTATGAAGAAAAGAGTGTCAGCACATATACTTTGAAACTGATTTTAAAGAATTTGGCGCTCGACATAAATAAACACTTAGTTGGAGAGGTATCATAAATATACCATCAATCGCTGACATGATGATAAAAAGCTTGTACATTTTATATTTGCAGAAAGAGTGAACCTCAATTAGAAATGGTGAGTTTTTATGAACCATCCATTTGAGGAAGAACGATGTAATTAGCGGTAAAAGTGATTGGTTTATAACTTTAATTAATCTTTTAGAACCGAACCATTTTGGACAGTACTGTTAGAAAATAGATTCGTTGTTAATATTTTCGGTTTGCTCTGAAGTTGTTTCTTACTTGTTTGAACTGTCTATTTTATAAATCTAAAGATGTATGAAGATTATTGGAACCTGAATTGAAAACAAAGCGCCAAATTTTATTGCTCATTCGTTTTCTGATGGACATGAGAAATTTTGCACCTGGAGGGAACAGATAGAATTATGTAAATGCACAAAGTTCGTTGCCCGTAGAATATTTGAGATCTATATAAATTTCAGGAATTAAAGACGTAATATTATTGTTTTGCTTACATTTGTTTCAGTCAGTGAACGAATTGCTTTTGCTTTTAGGATTATGATGGTTGATATTCTATGGAAGTTAAACTTTGACTTCCTTACGTTATATGTATTATTGTGAATTACAAACATGTATACTCCACTGGCGGGATTTGAATTTGAGATCATTGTTTGTTCATATTAAAATAATTGTACCTAAATTTTACCTCTTCAACACCTCTGATTAAAATTATTTACAGCTGAACTGAAGATGGAATAAGGTAGGGGAGAGTATATTGCAAGTGATTTTAATGCAATTTTTGATTCGTAATAATTTAGAATATATCTTGTAGACTGAAACTCTTTACTAAAATTTCTTCTTGGTTTTAGGAATCGAAGTAACGACTCTTTAATTTGAGATGCTAAGGCAATTGAGGAATTCAAATAAAATGTACTTTTTGTTGAAGAAATGCATTATTTTCTGTCATCACACTTGTTAAAATTATTTTTCTACCCTCTTGAATAGCAAGGAAATACTTTACCAGGAAACTACAGTGACTTGCTTCATTTAGAAATAGAGTATAGTTATTACTACTGTTGCCCAGCAAGGGAAGTGGAACTTGCTTGTCTAGAGTTTGTTAATGCAGACTGGGAGAATGCTTGCTAAATTATTAAAAATGATGATGATGGATGTTCTGTCCAAAGGCATCTTTTGACCTGAAGGTCTGGTGAACCAATTGTGATTTAGCAGTACCTTGTATTAGTTGTCGTAAGATTGAGACAGGACCCATAGGACACATCCATTGCGTCAACAAATTCCTGGATGGTAGTGCCTGTATATCCGTTCGAAAGAACTCATCAGCCAGAGAACATCTTGATTCCTAGTATTTTTATTGAAACCGATTCTTGAATTGTATTATAATATTAATTGGACGCCTTGAAAAATATCTGGCACTAATAGAAAATGAATTTAGAAGCCTGCAATTCCTATTTAAACACAAAGGAGAAGACATATTAGTATAAAGCATGGTTATTACACACATTTCCATTTAAGAATATTATCATTTGTTGCTGAAATAGGTACTTCATTTTTATAGTATCTGAAAACAGAGAACCCTAGCAACTTTATTTTATATGGTCCTTAATTATATTTGTGTTTTACTATGGACTTAAGTGACTGGTAAAATTATTTGAAGCTTGAATTAATTTAAATGCTTTTAGATAACTTTGTCGAACTGCCGGCTATCTTGTTGAAAGGATACAGCATGGAATTTTTTATGCGTATGCTGATTGTGCACGATAAAGCTTACGTGATACGAGGAGGGATCGAACCGATGACCCCAAGCACTAAAGACAAATGTTGTGTTTTATTTGAAGTGAGGAATATATTTTGTTTCAAATTATTGCTGGAATATAGTTTTAAATAGCATCGTATCCTTTTTGTACACTTGTTGTTTACCTATCTCGCTGAAATAATATGACTACGAATGGCGCGGCCCGGGTTGAAATCCTGGCCAGGACACTGGAGATTTTTTGGAGGTGTTTGTAGCCTTGCGTTGTGAGGCGCAATAAGCCTCATATCAAATTGAATACTAGAGTGTCGTTGATATTGTTGGACACCTTGGGAAGGTAAAACCGGTTAAGCGTGCAACTGACCACTTCTGATCCCTATTGAAATGAGGAATATATTTTGTTTCAAATTATTGTTGGAATATAGTTTTAGATAACATTAATAAAATACAGTTGTTGTACACTTTTTCTGTACCTAAGACGTTATTTTAAAAAAACTGGTCTTTTGACTATGAATCGCGTGACCTGGGGTTGATATCCTGGACAGGGCACTGGAGACTTTTTTTACGCCTGACGCTCTGAGGTGCACTCAGCCTCTTATGAAATTGAATACCAGAATGTCATTGATAGTTTGGACACCTTGGGAAGGTAAAGCCGGTTAAGCGTATGACCACCCACCTCACTTTGTACTATAGGTCAAGAAAATGTGGAGCGCTCTTTTGTGAAATAAAAAGAGAACCTTAATCAAACTTTAGCTACTGTGGCCAGATGCAGATATATTTTTACTGAATCACTGGATTCACTTCATTTCTTGTTTTTAATCTAACTTTAGCGCATACACTAGTATAAAGAAGTGTTCCTTACCTCTTTGAAAGTTTTGTATTGGTTTTCTCTATTTTAGAAACACTTTAGTTTATATACATATTTCTGTACTGCATCCGATTGAAGAGAACAATTTAATTATTTTTAATGGCCTTTAGGCAATTTTTACCTATGCCAGGCATTATGTTTAGAAGTGCACAAGATAAATACTTTACAATTATGACGCATACATTGTTTAGCATATATTTAACAGAAATTTCACAAACTATCTTTGGAAGGAGGCTTTGTAGAAACTTGGCAGACATGATCAACTTCTGTTTTTTTAATGTTTATGGATCAAGATCGAACATCATTGGTGTTCTTTCGCATTCTTTTGCTTAATTAGGCATTCAATCGACGCAGAGTTGTTGTTGTATTACACTTACAGTGCTTAAGGAACAAGTTGTGTGCAACCATAATGCTCGGGGGAACATATTGTTTTTATGGAAATCAGTGTGAGCGAAATCCTCGGTTGTAAGATGATTTACAGTGCTTTCGTATAGTCTTTTATATGTACTATTCATCTTTTAATTAAATTGTTCAGTTAGAAATATCCATTCTTCAAATAAGATTTAAAACTTGAACTTTCAAGTCGCTGGCTTACAAGACTTTGTTTAACAAGTAAACATGGAAACGTATTTTGCATAAACTTTATTTTATATGAAAATTCGAAAATAGAAATAATATTGTTTCAGGCGGGCCATAATCTTTTATTTCCTGTTTTTTCGTTGATTGGGTAGATGATTAACATAAAACAATAATAAAAGCAAGAGACATATACAGAATTTAACTTAAATAATAATAATATGCTAAAATAACACCTCAACATAAATAAATAATACTGGTCGAAGACGAACACGTGTCGCTAATAATTTGCCGGGCGCTTACTACCACTTGCTATTTGTTTAAGAATATCAACTGTCCGAGGTTTAGCGAATGCTAAGCGGCAACGGTAACTTTTTTAATATAGCCGAGGGAAATAATTTAAACAACAGTGATAATTAGAAACCAACTAGAGTGATGAGGTTAAAATATTATGGCATGTAAAGGAGGTCTGACCTGAAAAGACTTGGATTATATGTGAAATAATAATATGCTAAAACTGATCAGATTATGTGCGAGTGCAAAAGTTTATGTACCAGCCTAAATTTTTTTAAATCTTAACATATGCAGTTGTGCTTGTAAAGTGAAAATCTTGACAAAATCGTTGAAGGTACACATTATTATTATTATAAAAGAAATTAGATGTTTAGTTTCGCATATTAATTCAATTCTTTTGAAAATCTAACTTTAGGAGTTGGAAGTTTTCTTGAAGATTCTGACAAATGAAAGGCAAGCTGATTTTTTTATATTTTTCTTTGCCTCTGATGATCGAGTGGAAAATGGTCTTTGAATATTTATTAAACAATAACTTTCCATACTTTCTTTAAAACAGATGAAAGCAGTCAAAATACCGTATATTTTCGTGAAACTGGAAAATCTAGGTTGGGATATTCTCGGGATATCTAATGGCTATCCTGACTTAAATAATTTTTTATCATAATACTGTTTAAATCAATATTGTAGAGTGTGGATAACTGAGAAATAAATAAAAAAAAATATTTTCTATGTGTTCTAATCATATTGTTAAGTCTCGCACTCCTTTTTGAGTTTGATTTTTTGTTTAATCTGTTAAAGATAGAAATTTGGCTAAACGGTTATCAAAATAACAGTTGCAGCTAGCAGTTATTCATACCACTTAAAATCTATATACAATGGCCTATCTGGTGCCCTCAGCATTTTACACTCTTTCACGATATTCTTAGAGTGAAATTCTTTACTGTACTGATAAACATATGATATAAGAATATATTTTATTTGTTTATGGTAAATACAATATCATTACTTCTTAAAAATATTTTTTTCGTCTGAAGATTTTTACTTTTCCGCTGAAGTTAGAAATACTGAAACCAGATAATTTTAGAAAAAAAGTTGGGAATAAGTGAACAGCTACTCCGGAAAACAGGATGCACCTCCTGAATTACTTCTCCACATAAAAACAGTTTACAAACTCCTAAGCTTGCGATTAATAATAATGAAGTTGAAATTGAAAATATACAGAACAGTTATTTTGCCAATAATACTTTACGACTGCGAAAGGTGGCGTACGAGCTTAATGTGTGAAAATAAGGTCTTGAGAAAGATATACGGTCGGAAATGGGTTGAGATTACCAGAGAATGGAGAAGACTATACAATGAAGAAGTATTTTGGAAGAAGAAATATCTTGTAAGAGTAATGAAATCGCGACAACTAAGATCAGCACACCATGTAGCTCGGATGGGAGAAAAATAAAGACTATATTCTATCCTGGTTGGAAGGCCGGATAGAAGGAGGCCATTGGGAAGACTGAGAATGTTAGGAGGACAATATTAGAAAAGGTCCTTGAGAAATAGGTGTTTGTGGTGAAAACTAGCTTCATCTTACTCAGGATAGAACCTGATGGCGATCGTTTGTTACTGCGACATTGAACTTGCGAGATATGTAAACGAAGGAGTAGGTAAGTAAGTAAGTAAGTTATTTCAATGTATTTCAGTATATGGTCGGCATCAGAGAATGCCCAAATCCGTCTGTCTTACCTTTTCTGATAGGTGAGCAATATTACATGCTATATTCCCGTGTTGCCTATTTATTCCCAAGCATGGTTAAGTATTTCTGTTTAACTAACATCTGAAACAAAACCAAGTACGCATATTCCCACATTTTCGTCTACTATTATTATTTGAAGTAAAATTTTTCCCAATATATTTCCGCGAGGATTGAATTTGTACTCTTATATATAATAACGGGTTGAACCCTATTTTGCAATACTGGAACGAAAATGGATACGAAAGTTTGATTTCTTAGTTGGTGCTTGGCCTCTTTTAGTGTAATATCTCCGAGATCAACAAACCCATCTAGTTTTTAATGTACTTCCATTGAAACCTAATTTCTCTTTCAGCTTCAGCTGGTTCAAAATCAGAACACCGAGAGGATTATTATCGTCAACATTTTTGAATGATTTAGAAATTGTCTCAACAGCCTGTTTGTTTATACCATAGAAGTATTTAAGTCACTATAATATATTTTTCAAATGAGTATTAGTTGGAACTGACAAAAGATTATGCTTCAAGCATTGTTTATACCCTTTTGGTGATTTAATTTTCAACGAGCATTTCTCCAATAAAAAATCTTTACTGTATTGCACTTTCGTTGTACATTTCACAGAACATTTGATAATTATTATTATAAAGCTTCTACTATGTCTGGTACAGAACATGTGTGAACCAGATTGATAGCATTAAATCGGAAGGTAAAAGGATAACAGCTCTGATGTTTATAGGTTTTGCCCATGCATATGCTTTTAATTGGCCAATTGTAGAACTTTACTCATATTCTTCTTCTAAATGTTATGCTAGTACTTAATATAAGATTATAACAAGGGTTTTAAACATTCAAAGTGGTGAGCTACCATGGTGTATGAAATCGAATGGTTTTGAGTCCACCTCACGAAATATCTAGATTTTATTTTTAGAAACTTATGAACTCTTTTTGAAGGTTAATAATAATAATTCACTTATTAGCATGCAAATGGTTGAATATCCTCTATTTAAACGGAGAGAAAACTGGCTCATTTAAACAAGATATTGTCAGATAGTACAACTGACACTTCGAAGTAGGATTACTTTGTATAAACATTTGCATCGGAGGATTGCAACTACGAAAGAATAAAATTGGAATAATTTTCCAATCTGGTGTTATTATTTGAGGGTTGAGATCACACAGTGACGGATTAGATAAACAGTGATTATGTTAGAATAAGCCGAGCAGTCGTTTAACATCGTGGTAATTCCCACATCCTCATTTAGAATTATTATGTATTTTTTTCTCATATGTATACTATTTACGTATTATTTGGATCTCACAATCAGTTTTGCTTGCAATTTGAAGAATGGCAGTCTTCTAAGTTTCAGTCTTACGCTTTTTACTTAACTTTATGTTCGACTTTGTTTTCTTAATACACTTTGTAGCAAACTTATTTTATACATTAAGTGTACCTTCGGAACTGTACATGTACAGATCTGAAGCATCGGATTTTTTAAAAGTAAAATGATATTAATATTAGATTTTGTTACTTTAGAAAATAATGAAAAAGCTGGCCTGTACGTGAATACAACTCGCATTATATTACTAGAGCTCACCTTAGCTATTGCGTTTATCGCTAAAGAAAAATCTGAATCATATTGAAGGAAAATTTGGAATTAAGTAAGAAAGATCAAGCTGAACTTCCTTTGGAGAACGCGTAATTAATATGAACTTCCATTATGAAAAATCTTTCCACTCGGTTTCTATGACTCCAATACTTAAACTATTTCAACATTGAAGTGTTGAAGTTGTATACAATAAATTACTACGAAACATAACGTTGAGGTACCTGAAAGGGTAAAGCGATTACGTTTTATACCTCCGGTCACGGGTTCAAACTCCAACGGGGATGCATTGAATGCAGTGCTTACCAGCCTACTTTACTAATATACTGTAGGTCTTGTCCTTCAAACCTCGCCAGCTCATTTATAGTTCACTCATCATGAAACATTTACTTGACTGCCACTATTACTACTGAAAATTTAAAAGCTGAAAAAGATTAAGGCAAGGAGATTGACTTTCTCCAAGCCTATTTTCAGAAGTTCTGGAAGGAGTTTATTCAAAATTAAACCGAAATGAAGCTGGAATAAAAATAATTTGTGAATATGTTAATCACCAGCCGTTCGGTGGTAGCATAATTCTATTTGCTTCAAGTGCAGAAGAGCTACAAAGCAGAATGGAAATGCTGACTAATGAGAGTTTCAAAATAAGACTTTGAATGAATCTAAGTTAAACAAAACTAATGTACAATCATCATGCTTTAAAGAAGGAGATAAAGATTAACGGAGAGACAATAGGCATACTTGATGAGTATGTTTACCAAGGCCAGCTCGAAACTTCGAATGCCAAGATGCTGGATGAAATAAATAGAAGATGTAAAATAGCGTGGAGTTCATTTGCAAGACTATATCTAATTTTCAAAAGTAAACTAGTAATATGTCTCATCCGTCCAATTTATAATGATTTTGTCTTACCTGTGTAGATGTAATAATGTGAAAGGTTGATAGTGTATACAGAAACGAATCAAAGATTAAGAGTTACATAAAGAGTAATAATGAGAAGCATGATAGGAATAACTAGGAAGAATAAGAAAACAAATGATTTGATCTAAGATATAATCAAAGCTCTGAAGGAATTGAAATGGGCATACGCACATAGAACAAATGATATACGGATAACAAGTCTTCTGCATTGAATTCTCAGAGAAATGTTCAAGTAAGAAGAGGTCCAAATGTACAATTACAAAATTATATTGCTTATACTATAGGTGAAAGCAATTAAACTTATCTTTCTACTTATTATTATTAATTCTCGAAAATACATAGTTGTTGAATAATACTGTAAGCTTACCATCAGCCGTCGAGTCCGAAGACTTTCAAATTTTATTTATAACCTTTAGATATCAAAGGCTCTGGCCGACATGAAGGGGAGGAAAGGATTGAAGAAGAAGGTATCGGTCACGGCCTACTTTCTGATAGAAATTAATAAATTTAACCTACAACATTCAATACAGTTTCATAAGAGGTAGACAATGTGATCTTACAAATTTATGTAATTAATGTTCTTAGACTTCTTATATAATAATTATGTAGGATGCTTTCGTTAAAACACATCCTCAAGTGTTTTTACACAGCATTATGTATTGAAAAACATTGTCTAATCATATTCACTTCATTACTACTTACTTGCAAAGACAACTTTACTAATTTAAATTCTTATAGTTTAATGTAGTCTAATTATGGTATATTGTGCAATCTGTGTTTTATTTATCATGCATCACTCAAGTTTCTTTGATTTAAATGTTTTATCAATTATTATTAACGCATTTTATAATTTTTATATATTTCAACTGACTTTATAAATAACAATATATAACTTTATAAGTTTTAGTCATAGGAGCCTTTATCACCCTATCTTCATTATCAAATTCTTATGGGCATATGAACAAAAAGGATAATCCATTTTTAAAAAGTCTATATTTAAAAATGATATTTATTAATGTTTCATATGGAGAAACTTATTTATTAATGTAATATTACGAAAATATTTATGCAGTACTTTGAAACCATATATCTACCTAATGTATGAATATGCATTTGTATATCTGGAAAATTTCTATTAATTTTTAAAGATTTACGAAACTTATACCAGTCAAATTTTCTTCCAGATATGCCTGTAGCACTAAGACACGGGTACTTAAGAGAAGTAAACTATTGTTTTAGAAATTTGAGTATGTTTCAGTCATGTATGTAGTGTCTTATTCTTACGATGTACCAATGTTTTTACAAAAGAAAAATTTCTTGTAAATTCAAGCTTTGTGCTAAAATTTGCCTTACTTTACATATTATAATTTTTCTCCGTAACTAAGCAAGTGTAAACCATAAATTCTTGTATGTTGATGGAAGATAGATAGGAAAATATTTTAGTAGTAAATTTGACTTCCATCAATAGTCGCGTAAGTGTAAAGGAAAACAAAAATATAAATAGAAGTAAAAAATTGAAACTTTTTAGATTTCGTTTTCTTTTTTTTTTTTCTAAACGTAGACCAACATACGCATAACAATATTATTCGCTAATTGTGTGTCATTTACCAAATAAAACAAAGTATGTTCCATAGTTCTATTGTTATTAGTTTGTTGTCCTTCGGCATGTCTATTTTTAAACAGAGTTTTCTCTGTACTTGTTTCTATAGTTTCACGGCTTGCATGATCCCTATGTAGTTACACCAGAGGCGGCTCGTGCCTCCAAAAACTGGCGGTTCACTAATTTTAAATGTACATACAGTACTTCTAAAAGAAAAAAAAACACATTAGAATGCTTTGAAAATTTTAACAGAACTAACTAAAAACAGTTGCAATTGAAGACATAAACTGCAAAACATCTCGAGTACATCCAAGCTCCCGTGTACCTTTGAATGGAATGTTTGCTGGCCTGACGAATTACTTAGTTCTTTATTAATCCGGATACACGTGGGCATGCATATTTTTTCAGTTTCACTTAAAAGCTGCTTAGATGCACTTGGGATAATATGCGATTCAGGTCTTTAATTGTGTTAGAGAATCTTTATGCATTATCTATACTATATATATA
>JAGDQP010020392.1:360-33354 GCA_022664845.1 Lepisma saccharinum | reverse complement strand
AAAAAAAAAAGATAAAACTTCGGTAAACTTTATTTTTATATGGGCCAGTCTAGTAATTTTGGACTTCGGCCCGTCACGATTCAACCCTTAGCGATCGAAAATCCACACTCATGCCCCTGCCGGGACTGGAATCCGAGACCTTCGAGCCGTTGGCCTACCGCCGCAGACAGCACGGCCAACCAGCCGAAAAAAAACCTAACCTATAATGGAAAGTATACGGAGTGTAATTTATTTCTCAAAGTATTCTGTGTAATTCTATTCTTTGTTGTGTGAATATTTTAACTTCTTTTCAGAGGTTTGAACAATTCTGTACTTATTTGAAACTAAAGACAATAAATTAACAATTAATTGCACAGCTTTTCTTCGTACGTTTGCATTTCAAGACAAATAAACAGTCATTGATCGATGGCAATACGAAATCACTGTGTATATAAATATCAAATTCCAATAATTCCATTTTTGCGCTCGAAGGACTCAAATTGTCAAATAAATCATGTACGTATTAGATATTCCAGTTCAGTAACAATATTTACCAATTATTTACAAAGTATAAACATGAAGATTGTATTTGCTTCGTAACATAACTGTTCTTCTAAGAAGTTTGCTTTTTGAAGTCCTGGCTGAGGGTTGTGCGCCAAGTGAAGATTTTGCATATGGTAAAGGAGTCTTGTTGCTTAGCGGGGAAATAATTAGTAGTACCAACGTTAAAGATGAAAACAAAAATCCTTTGAAGATAGCTACTCTCCTTTCTTTTCGACCACGTGTAACACTGTCTCCCCTTCGTCAGTGATAATATATGTTGTAAGTACCTAGAAGGTAGACTTGAATCAGTTTGTAATATTTTACTTGCGGCTCCCAAAATATACCACTTTTTTTCTGAACACCCTGTATATTTGTAATGTGGAGTATTACATTATATTACTCTTGACGAATGACTCGAATTTTTCACGACATTTCTAAAAGCCAGTGTTTTCTAGTTCACTCGTTTACCTTGTCATGTCGTTGTGAGCTATCATTGTGTGTGAGGTGTTAGATTAGACGCAGTAAGTAATCTTCTGTTCTTCTTTCAGCTCCAACTGAGCGAGGAAAGCGAAACGGAAACGACAGGTTCAGAGTCGATGTTGCATTTAGATGACTCCAGTACAAGAGGTAATATTTTTAACATTTGGATTCACTGTAAAAGGTTTTTTCATAAAGCAACACATTTTACTTCATTGGTATCATTTTAGATGTACGACGTTTCGGATGGATGCATGAAGCTTTCTCATGCGTAGATCTTACTTACGTCGGGTTAGGATTAGTATGTTGTGGGATGGCCCATCGTTTGAACAATGTATTCATGCCATACGTAGTTCCACAAGGCACACTTTTTGAACACCCTTGATTGCTAGGTGCTACGAATTGTTATTGGGTCATTCATTATTCATAAGTATACAAAGTTTCAGCACATTGGATATGTGTCTTTCTATTTTCAGTGCCTGTTAGTGTCATGTTTACCAATTTTGTCAAAATGTTAAGAGAATATTTATTAACCAATCCATTGTTTCCTTGTAGAGCTTTCTTTTCCTATATAATACGTGCTTTGCGCACACTATTGCCAAAAATGGCCATAAAGCGTCCAGATGCTTTCCAGTGATTATCATGCACGTTATTCGAATCTCATCAAATTTTATGTAACCAGTCTGTTATATCGCCCACCACTTCGGTTTTCCTCAATTACATGGGATTATACCCCTAATTCAAGCTTTCATTTGAGTTGTAAATAATGTTCACACGGAAGGGTAAAAAGGAATCTTTGAAGTACTCTGTGATAATGTCGAGATGTAACTGTTCCTAGAATGTTCTCTCTCTTTAAAAATCGAAGTTTTTACTGGCCGCCAAACGTACCTATATCTTCCCTCGGCAATGCTGTAGTCAGATCTGTGAAGCTTTTCACTGCCGAATCGGTAGGGTCATCAGGCTTTAGTTAAACGAATGTGTGATGTGTGTTTTTAATTGTAAATGATGCTATTACGTTTGTATGTACAGTTGGCCTTATTTACTAAAAACCTTTGACAACGCTATCATTTGGCTTCAGCATTCTCGAGATACTTAGGTAATTTTGATGATGTCATACTGACCCTCCGTGGATAAATACGTTGACCATTTGTACGATTTAAATTCATGTTATTAAAAAACTAGTCGAAGTACGGCAGCTACACAGTCGTAATACTTTTACAACATTGATTTACTAATAAGATCAAATTTAATCTGCTTTAAAACATTAAATCAAAATATTTTTCGTTTACAACAATCGACATTTGTATTTAAAAGTCTAAACTGTTCATTTTATTTCTAACAAAAAATGAATAATGTATTTATTGCATTGTTATAAACAATGAAATTACTATTTTTATTAATTAGGTCGCGGCAGGTCACTTCCGGCGACTTAGAATACTCAAAACTCTCGCACCTGGACCCAAGAAACACGTATGCAAAATTTGGTTAAAATCAGTGCACGCAGGTAGATCTGTATCGTGTTCAAAGATAAAAACAAACACACAGATATTCGGTTATATATAAATAGATTGCAAGGAGAAAAGTTTTCTAGTTCGGAGCTTTTTCACATATTTTATTAAGCACTCATTTTCTTTGTAATACCCGTAGAATTAGTGTTAGCTAAGAGACTCTGGCAGAGTTTTGATAGAATCTCTTTTCTTGATCAGAAAAGAAAGTATTATGTAAACAACTTCACCTGCGAGAGCAGGAGTTCCCAAATTTTTTTCGGTGGAGGTACAACTAAACTCTTACCTCACACCTGCTGCTATCGCTAAGTAATAATATACTACCATGATTTAAATATAAAGTGTAATAAAAGAAACAAATTACTATTTTTTTTTAAGTATAGGTTATATTTTGGAAAACGAATACTTACTACTGTGTCAACTCCCGGTGAATTAATGTGCTCTAGATTACAGCAACAATTGTGACGATTCGTTTCAGATCTGAAACTTCCCGGGGAGGAAGAGGTCTGTAAATAAAATAGTTTTGAAAAGGAAAACATGTGCTAACCTATATTTGTCATATTCATTTGTTTTTTTCCTGTGCAGGGTGAGAAAGTTTTAGGTCTTAAAACGAAACGGAGATTAGTAGTGTAATACAGTGCACATAAGTTTATCGTGAGCTGACAAAATACGTTACGTGAATTTCTTAAAATAGTTGTCTATTTTTATAATCAGAATACTTGAATATATATAGTAACGAATTAATTTTGAACAAAACATTTGTTAAGAATAATAAAAGTAATTACATTATTATTATTAATAATAATAATATAATAAATCGGCTGTAGGCTGTTAATTGGTCCGATGTGAATTTAATTCAATAAAAATCAAAGGAGAATTCGCATGTTTCCTTTCTTTCTTTCTATCGTATACAATCTCGTGTACCAGTAACTAGGGGGATATTTATTACTAGGTCCAGTTTAGTATTGAAAGATATTTCTATTCGTTAGAATTGTAATTATAAAGCTCAAGGAGGTGAAAAATATGTTATTTTTCATTAAATTAATTTTGAACAAGTGTTATAAACATGTCTATTAGAAAACAGTCTTCAAACACTGTGTTTAAACCCTGTAACCTTGTTGATAGACGTAGACTATGAGAGTGAAATACATACGGATAATACTAAAAGAAATTGCTAAGTTTGTAATATTTTCGTATTTGTTCTAACTTTTCAGAGGATGACAGTATGATGGTAATTCCCGAAACACCAGTTCCTAGCAGGAATGAACAAACGTTTGGAAAGATCTCAGCACTAAAGGAGTCAATATTATTAGTTCCAGAATCCCCTCCGTTGACTCAGAATAAGGTAAGATCAAACATCTATGAAGAAGGATGTGTTTTATTTGACAGTGTAGAGCAGGGGCCGGAAAACTTCCCCTCTCATATTTGGAAAGAAAGAGTTACTCTCCAAATATGAGTGTAGGTGTTGAGCTACCAAAGATAGAATGAAAGTTGTTTGATAAATTCTATTAGCTGGTTCGCAATCGATGGTTTGCCACGTTGTTGGAATATGAAAGAGTCTCCAGTATACACTCTTTGGTTCTGTTGTGACATACTAGTTCTTGTTCCACCTACAGATTTTGACATGAATCCTACATGAGCTTGCATCCGAGCAAATCATAGCTAATTATTTGAAAAATATTGGTTGCACTCGGAGCTGCAGAATCTTCTGATAGTAGCTGATGCTTTGATAGATATCGATTGCAGTCTTGTATTTGAGACTCACTGACATCTGTTTTAATAATGTCTGATTTCTCAAAATTTGTGTAATCTCTTCTTGCTTTCTCACCTTGCTTCGGTTGTCCTTTACTTGAAAGTTTCTTAGTGAAATCGGCGCTTTCTCCTGAGATATACCAGTCTAGTAAGATGCTATTACAATACTTGCAAGAATAGGGTGCGAAGATAAATTAATTGTCTAGACTATGTATACCATATCTGTGTGTATTGGTTGATTGCTCAGATATAGAAAGAAAATTTTTGTGGCAGTATTTCGGCTAGTATCTAAATAGCTAAAATATACAATATATACAAAGAGTACAGTAAGGGAGGGGGGGTCGATTCCTGCTCATACGGGCTGCGCATCGGCTTTGTGGTGGAGCAACACCGTGTGCGTGGGTTTTCTCGGGGTACTCCCGTTTACTCCCACTTCCTTCATTCCACCAATTCATCCCATCATCATCCATCCGGCCTGAGCCAAAGCTGCCTAAAGGCCTTACAAATTAAATAAAAAAAGGCACTCACAAGAGTCCAGTTTTTTTGTCATCACCTTCCTAGTAGCCCAAATATGCATTCACCACGCATGGGATTCTACAGTTGGCCCATCGGGATGTCACAATTGTCTCCTATTCGTGCAGTCTTGATACGCTTTCAGAAAGTAGACTGTTTCGGAAATACTGGCATGCATAGCCCAGTAGCCGGTGTTCATTTCCTTTTTCAATGTCTGACAGGTCGCGTGTATTGCTCATGAGACTATTTCTGACGTCATGAACGAAGAACATAGAATCTTAAACACCCTCTATGAAATAGTAACTTCCGATTAACTTGCGTACCGTATTGGCAGATATGTGTTTCATTGCTTTTAATTTGTAGTAGCTTGTTGCCACGTTGTCCGTTTTGTATGAGAGAGACTGTATTTTCCACATGATTATTGACGGTATCATAAACCTTAATTATTTCATGAATATACCAATTATCGTGAAAAGTTTTACGTTTATTAATTGCATAGGGGACACAACATCATATAGTTCTGATTCGTGCTTTGCACGGTTTGACAGCAGGAATTGTTAATATAATCCCCATAGTGTGTATCTTGACGTAAATCAGTGTTTTCCAGTCTGTGGTCTCGTCCGTGAACAGCTACTGATTTAAAATTAATATTACTTTTTTTTTATATGAAATGCGCAAACAAACAACATGCCAACTGAATATTTGTGTTGACAATATTTCCATTTTTTTCACTAATGGATTATTATACTTGTTTATTTATTATTATTATTAATTTTAAATTAAAATATTCTTGCGTTAGCTCAGAGACATTCATCGGAGACCTAAAGCAGTTTATGGCGGTGTAGTGTTTGAGAATAAGGGAACAAATGTTGATGACACGGACAGTTTAGGCCGGCCCTCTTGTCATGACGGATGTATTGAAACAAATGGTGGACCAAATCGTTGTAGACAATTGACGTTTCACGATTAGCGAAATGCACGCACATTGTCCGGTTTTGTCGCATACAGTCGGGTACGAAATTGTTACTGAACATTTGCAGTGCCACAAAATGTGTGCAAGGTGGCTACCACGGATACTCGCAGATGATCACAAAACTGTGAGAGAAAGTCTGCTGTATTGACGGTGTGGAGCATTAGCATCAGTATGGCAACAGGTTCACCAGCCATCTTGTTGCAGGGAAGAAAACATGAGTGTCACACAACTCCCGCAAGGAATAGTTAATTACTGGAGCGGCATCATACTCATTCGCCACAACCACAGAAAATCTCCGTCATCCCAGAAACTCTCGACCTCTGTTTCCTGGACCCGCAAAAGGGTCCTGTCTGTTGATTTCATGCCAAGAAACGCAACCATCAATGCCGATGTATATTGTGCTACTCTTGAACGGACTATTCAGAACTGCCACAGAGAGAAGCTCTCACATAGCATTGTTCTGATTCATGACAGTGCACGCCCTCATACTTCCAGACGGACAGTGACCATCCTGTGTGATGAATTCCATTGGAAAACATTTGAGCATCCTACCTACCTGGCACCAATCACAGATTTAACACTGTTTTTGTCAAATTGGGCGCTGTATATTTTGTTATAAATTAGATACAGTGTAGTTTATTTAAATGAACACTTCGAATCTCCGTTTGGTAGCTCGTTAGCACTGCAAATACCTCAACAGTATTATTGGGTCTGCATTACTATTAAAACTCAGCAAAATGGAATAATCGGCATTTGGGGTGGGGTGAATTACCATTGGCGTCAGGAAGTCTCAATTTGCAACGAAGTTGGAAATCACTAATGCAGATGATTGCGCAGTGTTACCCTTAGACTGACACTTAATTATTTGTTCGTTTGTATGTATTTTTTTTTTAGAATTTACATTGTTTTAATAAATCTATTTTCTTTTTTCCCGCAGACTTTTATAACTCCGGACTCATCGTTTATAGAATCGTCACAAAAACCGTCAGTGAATGACAGCAGTCGGCAAAATGGCACCGAGAACATGAAAGGCCAAACGAATCATAAAGACGTGACGGGGAACATGCAGGATACGAGCTACGAGGATCAGTTGTCAGGAGATGATGAAATTTTCAGTGCTCCTACACAAGCATATATGCCTGAGGAGAAACCAAAGGAAACGGCGACTCCTGCTAATGAGGAGGATGATGATGATATATTTAACCAGCCAACACAGGTGATGAATGTAGAGGAAAAATTGCCAAACAGAAATGATACTAGCGTGTCCCCGAAGAAAGAGGCATCACCAAGTTTCAAAGTTCCTGCTGCACCTCAAGCAGCCAAAAGCTTATTGGATGACAATGAGGATGTCTTTGACATGGCCACACAACCCAATCCTAATCTTCGGGATGAAAATCGGAATGGGGAAGTGAATCACACAGAGAAATCCAACGATGATGGTGAAGAGAAACCGCCCGCTTCACGCGATATTAAGGAACTGGAACTTGATGACATCTCGAGTGACGAAGACGAAGACATTTTTGAAGCGCCGACGCAACCATTCACATCTAAAGAGGAAAAGAAGAAGAAAGGAAAGGAAGGTACCTCAGGAAATGATACTGAATCGAAGAAGGAGAATGAATCGTTTGATAATGAGGATGATAATATATTTGATGCTCCAACGCAGAAGTATCCAGATAAAGCAGCTGATAGCGATAAACCTCAAGAGGATATTTTTGAAATGGAAACTCAGGTCTTCGAAGGGAGCACGCCTGCAGAGAAACAGACTGATTCCAGACTTAGTGAGGACATTTTTGAAATGGAAACTCAAGTTGCGGATAATATTTATGACATGCCAACACAGATAGTACCAACGAAAGATGATAGTAGCACATCTAACAACCCACAAGAGGACAATAAGGCACGTGACGAAAACAAAGCGTCAGAAGGGTTGGATTCGGACGATATATTTGATTTACCAACGCAAGTGATTCCGCCCGAGACGGGAAGTTCCACAAACGAACCTGCTAAGGTTGAAGAAACAAATGTTGAAGAAACAAAGACTGATCTCAGTGAAACCTCGGACAAGAAACAAAATCTCGAAGCAAAAGAACAAGATACAGATGATACTGTAGAGAAATCAAAAGCTGCGGAAAATGAAGATGCTGCTTCGGCACCATCTACCAAAGAACACACAACAGATAAAGATGAGGAAGCTGAGGAATTGGAAGATATTTCTTCTGATGAGAGTCTTCTTGCTGCTGCCACAGGGGATGAATCTTCCGCACAAAATAAGAAATCTGCAGATACAGGTGCATCAGCAGATGTCGAAGTTACGAAAGATTCTAAAGAATCGAAAGTTGAAGAAGAAAAGTCTGAAGAGAAAACAGAACATAAGGACGACAAACCTGTGGGAAATCCGGTCAGTGGCAGTCCGGCTGATGCTCAGAAAGTTGCCGTTGACGAAACAGAAGAAATGGAGGTGGAACCAGCGGAAGAACAAATGGAAGTAGAGTCTAATGAAGAACAAATGGATGTCGACTCGAATGAGGAAAAAATGAGCGTTGAAGGTACTGAAGTGCAGCAGAATATACAAATGGATAAAACTCAGCTTGAGCCAAGTATTCCCGAAGAAGAAATCAAACAAGTCGACAGTGTTTCTGGAGAGGCTTTCGAAGTGGAGATGGAAGAAGTAGTCCCGGAGGAGACAACGGAAATTGAAGCGGAGAAAGCAGAAGAGAAAACAGTTTCAGTTGCTGAGCAGGAAACAGAAGAAATTTCAGCAACGAAACCAGAGGAAGCAGAAGTGAAGACCACAGAAGAATCCACAACTGAAGAGGTTCCGGAAGAGAAATCGGAACTAGAGGAGGAAGAACCAACAGCGGATGAGAATGTAGAAGCACAGGAAGATAACACTGTTGAGAAAGAAGAAAGTGTCGTGGAAGAGGAATCCAGCGCAGAAGCTGAAGAAAACGCTTCAAAAGAGAAACCAGAAACAGGACAGGAAGTTTCGTTAGAAAGGTGGAAGGAGGGGGAAGAGGAGGATGAAAGAAAAGAGACAGCGCTAGAGGAGAGATCGCCAGAGAAAGCTAAAGAGGGGAGTGGAGACGTAGAAGAGGAGTCTGAAATGAAAAATGAGAAAGAAAACAAAGAGAAAGACGGTGAAGTGGCTGTTATAGAACTAGAATCAGACGAAAGTAGCTCTGCAGAGAAGCAGACAGTATCAGATGAGACGAAGGGAGAAGAAGAGGAAGTACCCAGAACCGAAGAGAAGTCAGAGGGCAAAGAGACAGCTCCAAGTACGGAGCAGGAATCAGAAGTCGAAAAGTCGTCTGATCGTGATGCAACTGCTGAAAAGGACATGTTTGAAGAGCCAACTCAAATTGATAAAGGTGATGAAGAGGCAGAGGAATCTTCTGAAAAGGGACGGGAAGAGGAAGAAAAGGAGGATTCCGAGGGCAGTTATGATTCAATACATGATGCTCCTACTCAGGTGATAGGTGAGAAGGAAAATGAAGAACAGAAGCATCAGGAAACGACTGAAGACGAAGAGAAAGAAGAAGAAATGGAGGAATCTCAAAGTCTTTTAGACGAATCACAAAGTCTTCTTCAGGAAGAATCACAGAGCCTCCTAGCGGAAGAATCACAAAATTCCGTAACTGAAGAATCACAGAGTTTGTTGACTGAGGAGGAGCCTGAGAATGAAAAAGATAACCAGGCGGAGGACCTAAGGAGAAGTCTGTAGATAAGGTTCAACCGTCGGAAGAGGAAGCGAAAGGAGAAAGTAAAGATGAGACTGAATTGACTGAGAAGAAGGAAGGAGAAACGCAAATAGAAGCTGAGAAGGAAGAGACTGATATGTCAGGTGCTGAAGAACCTGAACCTGAACCTGAGCCTGAGCCTTCAACCTCTGGTATCAGGAAACGAGTCACTACGAAAAAGACTGCGCAGAAGCAGCCTGAGAAGTCGAAAAGAGCAAGTGCAGGTAAGAGGGAAACAAAACCAGAAGCACCTCGACCGCAGAGATCCACAAGAAGTACTGAAGCTCCTTCATCTACTCCGGCAATGAGCAGAACGAGACGAGCGACAGAGACTCCTGCAGCAAAACCGACACAGAAAACCGAGCGACCAGCGAGACGGGTTCTTAGGGAGAGCAACAAAGTAGAGCAACCCCGAGTGGCAGAAAGTAAAAAGCCAGACAGAACTAAAAGAAGACGAAGTTCAGAACCAAAAGCTGTGGAAGTACCAACCAAGAAGCAGAGGACAACGGCGCAGAAGGCGTCACCCGCTGCCGCTGCAACCGTGAGCAAACCACCTAGTCGAAGAGCCAGCAGGACAAAGTCAGGGGACAAGAAGGAAGAAGCCAAACGTCCTGTTCGCGAGAAAAAGATGACGTGGAAAATTCGAGAAAGTTTGGGTAGCGGTAGCCAGAGCGACAGTTCTTTTGACAGTTCCAGAAGCTCAACCAGGAAGAAGGACCAAGAAACAACTTCACCAAAAGTCCCTGAAGATGTTGGTAAAAGAAGTGGCCGGTTGAGAGAGAGGGCAAGTGTGGAAAGTCCTGTCCCAACACCCAGTCAAACAAGGAGTCGAAGAAGCAACGTGTCAGATGAGAACTCTCGGGTAGAGGTTTCTCCAGCCGTTACTGGAGGCAGAAAGCGCAAACTTGCATCAACAGAAAGTTCTCAGAGTGCTGATATAACCACAGAAAGTGTTGAAAGTCCAAGAAAAAGAGTGAAAAGAGGGCAAGCAGCAGAGGAAACTGAGGTGAAGCCAGAACCTGATGTAGCTACCAAGAAACGAAGAAGAACTTCTGAAGCGGAAGAGGAAGAGACTTCACCAAGGAAACGGCAAAAGAAAAGCACTGAAGCGAAAGCTGTTCTGGCGGAGACGAGTAGTACAAGGCCGTCTCGGGGTTCTCGACTAAGTAAAGAAGCTGCAAAGAGCCCAATTGCTAAGGAAACGCCTCAGAGAAAATCTCGTGGTAACCGAGTAGATGGTAGTTCCCCTGTAGCTACTGAAACACCGTCTACAAGAACGTCAAGAAGTAAAGGTAGTGCAGCGAAAGCAGTAGCAGAAACTACTACTAGTCGAAGATCAATAGGAAAACGTGGGGTCCAAAAGGAAGACAATGAGGAAGAAAGCACGCAACCGCAATCAAGTGTTCGGTTGAGCGGAAGACAGACTCGGAGAAGTCAGGAGGACGTCGCAGGCCCAAAGCCTGGCCGACAGAGCAAGAAAAGCACTGAAGAAACAGTTTCTGTGAGTAGTCGAGAGACCGTGACTGGTCGCAAGTCAGGCAGACGAAGTGGGAAAGCAGAAGAAACCGTAACAGCTGAATCTAAGAAGGCTGAGAAGACAGAAACCATGACGAGGGGTCGAGGAGTTAGTAATCAGAAGACTGCTGTGCCAGTGGCCACTGGGAGACAAATACGAACTGCTAAACGGTCTTCAGGCAGAACGACACCGTCAGTGGAAAGCACTCAAACAGTGAGTATTTCGCATCATTTTAAATAAGTATTAGTTCATAGTATTCTTGCGAAGGAGTCTATATATGCAGCGCATAGTTTTGATTGAGAACGAGCCCATGAAGTTAATATTTGAATGGTGAACTAAATAGATTTGAAGATCCGTACCGCTTTCCTCTTCAGCGTGTCATATTTTCGTTCTTTTCTCAGAGGGTTTAAAATATCAGAAGTTCGGTGCAAAGTTTTTTTTCACCTTTGTGCAGAATTACCAGATTTATTCGAGATCTATTAAAGTACCGGTTCAAATCCCGGCCAGGACACTAGATACTTTTCTAGCACTGTTCCCTGGCCTGGCACTTCGAGGTTCACTCAGCCTCCTGTTAAACTGAGTACCGGAGTGTCCTTGGTATTCCTGGGTACCTTGGGAAGGTAAAGGTGGTCGAGCGTGGGACTGACCATCCCACCTCACTTTGTACCGTAGGTCGAGAATGTGTGGAGCGCTGCTTCCACATCCCTCATGCACTGTTCACGGTGCGTGCGTATCGCACAGGGGATACTTTACCTATTAAAGTACCAAGTGTTTGCAATTAGAGTGGGACTACTCAGTGGCCCAATGCGGGCGGTAGTAAACGGATGACAATGATTCTTGGTGGATATGCTAATGAGACTGCAGAATCGATTTACGCTGGGGCAAAAATTAGTTCTAGTTTTCTTCGCCAGATGAAAATATGGCGTTGTACAAAACTGTGGTGCTAATAAAGTTGTCCACATTACAGATCTTTCACGTGTTCGATCTTTCCTGTCCAGGTCATAATCCTATCCGTACATTCTATACCATTTCCATGTGTTGATTGCTTGTAGAGCGCCATATTTTCGCCTGGCGGAGGATATTTGAACTATTTTTTCCCCCAGCGTAAATCGATTTCGCATTGTGTCAGAAGTATATCTACCAAATATCACTGTCATACATTCAGTAGTCTCAACGTTAATTGTAGTCTCAACGTTAATTGCAACCACCTGGAAATTTAAAATCGATTGTCGCGGACTTTGAAACAGTACTGGAGAGGAGAACAGGTTCGAGTTCTTATATTGACCAACCAGATCAAGGTTTCCCAGTAGTTTCCTCAATATCATCAGGCGTATACCAGAATCTGATTCTTAACGTAAGGCTTACCTGAGCTAACCCTGGAAGTGCTTGCCAAGGGACATCATCCCTAAGCCTGTGTAGCCCATAAGATAGAAATAAGATAAAACTATGCATGTGTAATATACATTCTGTCAAGAAAGTACCGGGAATTGGTCAATAAAACACAAAATATGCATTTTTCATCCAAATTTATTTTATCGCATTCAAAGTAGGCCCCTTCCGAAATAATGCACTTATGCCAACGAATAATCCAATCATCAAAACATTTTTGAAACACATTTTCCGGAATCGACTTCAGTAATCGCCGCGAATTCTCTTTGATGTCTTCTATCGACTGAAAACGGGTGCCTCGAAGTGGTAATTTGAGTTTTGGAAAAAGGTCGGCCGGAGCCAGATCAGGGAAATACGGTGGTTGATCGATAAGATTTGTTGAGTTTTTGGTCAGAAATTCGTTCACAATGATAGCCTTGTGAGATGGTGCGTTATCGTGGTGCCAAATCCATGAGTTTTCTTTCCACAAATCTGGTCTTTTTCGACGAATTTGCTCTCTCAAACGCCGCATAACGCTCAGATAATAAATATTCTTTTTTTACTCTCTCACCTTCTGGCACGAATTCCGAGTGCACAACACCGCGATAATCGAAAAAAACTGTCAACATCACCTTCACTTGTGATCGACTTTGACGTGCTTTTTTCGGTTTCGGCTCAGTTGGAAGGCGCCATTCCGAAGCTTGTTGACTGGTTTGCATGTCAAACTCGTAAACCCATGTCTCATCACCAGTTACAATCCGTTTTATGAATGTGGGGTCGGAATTGACTCGTCCTAGCATGTCTTCAGCGACCCTTACACGATTGAGTTTTTGCAGAAAATTCAGGTCTTTCGGCACTAATCGAGCGGCAACGCGTGATTCGTGAGACAGAAATTTCGGCGGCTATCTCTCTCAGACTTAAACGACGATTTTCAGTTACCATTTCCTTTACTTTAGCGATGATAAGTTCAGTTGAAGACGTTGATGGTTGACCTGAGCGAGGCAAATCTTCCACCACACCTCGACCGCTTTTGAATGCACTGTATCACCCATACGCGTTTTTGATAAAGTCGATTCACCGTAAGCCTCATGTAACATTTTCAGCGCTTCGGCACACGAAATTCCATTTGCAATGCAAAATTTAAGACAGAATCTTTGTTCGATATTTTTTTATCCATTGTAAGCATCGCACGCACACACACACTTGAGATGAACTGACAAATGGAGCACTGTCAACAAACTAAATGACAGATGGCGCTCAAACTCTGCGTGAGCATAGAGGGCAGTTGTGCTAACGTAGCGACAAGAAGAATTTCAACACTCCCTTTAAGTGGGCTTTGTAAATGTACAATTCCAGGTACTTTCTTGACAGAATGTATACATATCGTTAAAATAATCGTATAAAAAATTAAGTGAAAGTAATTACGAATAATTTTAAGATGTGTAAAATAAAATTAAAATAAATCATGGATAATTTAAAATGTAGTGTTCCGCGATATTGCAAGACCCATACAAATAATATTGTAATGAAGTTTTGAGCTAGAGCACACATTGAAAGAAGGTAAACAAAGGACATTGAAAAATGTAGTGAATATAATACTTGTATCGTTGCTATTCAACAGGACGCAAGTAGCGTGGAAAGTGCGGGTGTATCTGGTAGACGAGGAGGCAGGGCTAGCCGTGGACAGCAGAAAGGAGCTTCTGTTCGTGTGATGTTTACTGGTTACAGTGGGGATGAGGCTGCTGTCAGCCAGCTTGGTAAGTTGTAGTCTGGTGTTCTATGTGTAATCAGGTAGTCTAAGACAGACAACATTTTATGAGTTGTGACTTAATGCAAGGATAATTGGAGAAGACAGAGATTGGTACGGTTGTTGGTATTTTTTTTTTTTTATCTTAGCATCTGATTTTTTTATTTCCTAACTAGCTGAAATACTCAGGTGGACATTGATTCTTTTTAGGTTTCTTGAGCTCTAAATTGTTGAATTTAGTGAATCGTAGACTGTGCACTGATTATATCTACTGAGTGTGATGTGACGTAATGTTTCTCGGGACTGTATTACAAAACTGAATTACATTTAATTCCCACCACGTGGAATAGTGGCTATAATCGCGGTATGATACTTCAGCTAAAACTGCTTCTCCTCTTCCCTGATCTGAAAGTATGTTCGATGAGGGACACTATCCCCTACACATGTGAGGAGACTAGACCATAGTTGCCTGTCTAACCCATACAAAATAAAGTAAACAAATTCCGAAAATTGATTTTGAACAGTTTAGGGGGTGTTAATGAGGGTTACTGTAAATTTCTATTTTTTATTGAACGCGTGAACATTGTCAAGATTGCCAACAATCATAGAATTCGTTGAGGTCAGGAAATTATCAGCGAATTTAAAAATCGTGGGAAAACTCAGCGAAAGACAGTTTAAAAAAATCAACAGGGATATTTAAAATTGGAAGCACCATACCCTCCTTCAACACACACACTATGGTGACAGAAAACTCGAATGCCACTAAGTTTTTTTTTTTTTTATTTGGATTTTTTCACCTGGCTATTTTGGTACACATCTCTTCCATAGTTTCACGATATATTGACAATGGAAGAAGGTTTACAGGGAATATGTATTTACAAATGAGCGAGGGTCTGTTGGGCACCGAAGGGGCAGTAAGGAGAGAGGAGGGGGGATTTTTTAATTGATCCCATTTACCCTATTTTTCGGTGGGTTACACCTTAACCCACTGATTTGTTTTTTCTTTTGTTAATTATGATTACAACTTGAGCTTATTCGTTTTGCTAGTAGAGCCTGTGATGGGGAAGAAACAAGAAACCCTAATTTGAAAAAAAAAATCGCTTATAGTGTTTTGGGTAAGGTACCCGTAGGTATTCAAAGAATATTTCTGTAACTATGCTATTTTGTAGAGACATCTAAAAATAAACCTGCTCACACGAGACTCACATGTGCGACTCTTAGTCTTTTCAAGAAAGCGGGATTATTTTTACTACCAAAAAATTAGCTTTTACCCTCTAAATTCGTCCTGTATGTAAATGGTAAATACGTCCTAATGTATTTATTTAAATTTGCGATTCCAGCAAGGCCTCTTGTTCATTGACAAACCGACCTATAAAAACATCGAAAAACGCTCCGGACCCAGAGTTTAAGTGGTGTCTGTGGAAGAAAAGGGACTTTTGCCAACCCTGACAGGTTTTCCACTATTTAAAATTAGGTGAAAATTGACAATTTGTATCGTAACATGTAATCCGTTTATTTTATTGATTCGGAAAGATTTTGAACGAGTGTCGTTAATATTTTTGTCTTCTTTTTATGATCATTAATGTAATTTTCTCTGTAGGTGGTTCTGTGGTGGAGGCCCCAGACGAATGCACAGTACTGGTAACAGATAAAGTCCGAAGAACGTACAAATTTTTATGCATGGTGGCTCAAGGGAAGCCTATTGTTTCTCCAAAGTGGATAGCTCAATCGAAGAAGGCTTCATCATTTGTAGGTAAGTACCTGTGCATGTACCCTTGTACAGTCTGGGACACAAACCAATAACACAACTTTTTTTCTGCTTTGCAAGTCCCTGTGTATACTGTTTGTTACCCACAGGGTGATCGTCTCGCTAGAGGCCCTAAACTTTTGTCTATAAAAAATTAGGTTAATGAGATAATGGCTTGAAAATTTATATACACTTAACTTTAAACGGTGCAAAATAGGACCTGGTCAAAATCGTTGCTGAGAATTGCTTCCTTCCATATCCAAATCAACTTAAATGCGTTTTTCCAAACTTTGGAATATTTTTCTCGAAGTGTTAGAAGCTAATGGCTTGAATCTCTTGGTGTTTGGCGGCTTTGAGTTGTTTGATTGTGAGGGAGGTAATTTCGTACACTTGTCCCTTTAATAGACCCCAGACAAAGAAGTCGGCGGGGATTAGATCGGGAGATGTAAGTGGCCAAAGTTCTTTTCAGATAATTCTGTCACCAAGAAAACTTTCAAATTGTCTGTTGCTGGCATTTGAAGTTCGGCATGTTACACCGTCTTGTTGGTAATATCCATTACTTTCTTCATCATCTATTAGTTATTTCGATATGCTGTCTGGCATGCTTTCAATGAACCGGTTTGCCAGTATTTACGAAAGACCTGGTTCGACTGTGTACCTTGTTACTCACGCAACATTCGACTCAACTGCCGAAATGCGGGGATGGAGAACAAAGGCAAATGGAGGTCACTGGACGAACCCATCATATCATGGGGACTTCCATGTTGTTTTGCATCATTAACGGTATGTGTATATAAATTTTCACACATGTCAATAACAAATATTTCTACAGGTTTGGGGCCTCTAGCGAGATAATCACCCTGCAGATTTATTTAGCTCTGATCCTGCTTTATTGTTTATTCGTAGCAGTTCTTGTGTGTTGCACCTGTTCATATACGCGGATAATGTATATTTAATAAGGACAATATCTCCACTGCAAAGTAACACCGATGTCCTAGTAGAAGCGTGCGATGAGATGATAACAAGCCGAATTACAAAGATTAAAAGAAATAGATACATAACAATTAAGAATGAAAACCAAACAAAAACGAAATCACGGAAGAAATAAAAAGTCTCAGATTATCGAACAGCGCATGTTTTATTCAGTTCAAAAACTCCTAACCTCGAGATTAATATCAAGAAAGTTGAAACTGAAAATTGAGGCGCGTAAAGAAGGCCGGAAAAACAACCCGTTTTGTAAAATCGATGAATGCTTTTTTTTTTTTTTTTTTTTTTGCACCTGCGTCGACGTTCTCTGCTGTTGCGTTCTGAAAAACATGCCGTCGTGTTCCAAAGAACGCCAGCGGGAAAAAGCCGTTTGAATGAATATATTCGTGTAAATACTGAGCGTGTATTTTTGAGCCGAAGTATTGCCAGGCGTTCTTGAGTCCAGTTGCTCACAGTTTTCCCTCGAAAAGTGGTTAACGCATGCAAACAGGCACTGGCAACACTGCCCACGTACACTCCTACACCCGTGACACGTAGTACGTGCATAAAAAGGTACCAAAGAAAATCTGTCCGAGCCTGTTTTCTTGCACATGGTTGCAGATTTTCCCTAACATTTAAATAGAAAGTGTTTTTTCTTGATTTCCCAACATTTATGGCTTCGGGACAAGAGACGTTTTGATGATAAGCTCCACAATGAGTCCATAACACCCAGCGACAGGAAGAGCTTCAAATTTTAGTAGTTAGGTTATCTTTAGTATCGAATTATATGCAACTGTCTACTTTATGGAAAATACTGAACTTGGTTTATTCTCATCTTTCTTTTCATCACTCCATGGGAAAGATGTTCTCGCACTATTGGTGTCACCGCCTTTCATTTTTATTATTTATTTATTTTCCACATTTCAGTCATCATGTGCGTTGATATGACTCAAATCATTTCCAGATTACGAACTGTGGAGTTGATACGGGAAGTTCAATCGGTGTTTTCCACTTAAAAAAGTAGTACTTCTTATTCGTATCCAAAATAATTAATTAGTTATAGACTTTGCCACCGCTATTGTTTTCTTCTATCGTATTGAGTGAGTCAGACTGAGTGTAGATTTTTTTTTCTCCTGTTTCGTTATAATGATTTTTACAACACCCAATACATCAGAGGAAACTTTCCATGCGCGTTCTTTCATAGTTGGTAAGATTATAATCAATTTGAATAGAAGTTACCGTAGTCTCATTTCTTGTTATTTCATAGGGAAGTGTACGGACCTTCATGGAGTAAATGATTCTATAGTTAATGATCTTTTTTCTCTTTGTTTTAGACCCATGGACCTGTCTTGTGGAAGACAAAGAAATGGAAAAGAAATTTAATTTTAATCTGAAGAAGAGTTTAACAAAGGCAAAACAGTCCCCGTTGTTGACGGGATACAGCGTGTACGTCACACAGGATGTCAAACCTAACCCTAATGAGATGAAAGGTAAGGAATGCAAACAATGAACTGTTAGCTTCATTAATGAAAAGCTACTGCTTGATCTGTGTTCATTCATGGAAGAAATTATTCCCTAATTCTTGAATAGTGTTTTTATTTACATGAAAGAAGATTTTTCGGAGAAATGCGTGCAACTGTTACTTGTACCAGGGTCGTATAACGTTGACAGACTGTTATTTTTAACTCGCAGATGAAAAGGCGTTGGCTTCGCATTCGGGAGCTCCTGGGTTTGATGCCAGCGCCCAGTTATCCTGACTGAGTGTTTTATTCAGTCAAACCAGGCAAATGCTGGAAGGTACCTTGAAATTAGGTTGTGGCCAACTCCTTTTCGCATCCTTTCTCCTACCGTATTCCGGCCTGAGCCATGGATGCCTATAAAGGCCATAAATAAATTCAAATTCGGCAGTGAAAACAAGTACAAACAGGAAACTACGCCAAATTATTCAAAGTATTTTTCTCTCTCAGTATTCACGTACCGCTGCCTTTGTTGTGGCACACCGAGCCGCCGTAGCTCAATGGTGGAGCGTTGGCATAGTATTCCAGAAATCGTGGGTTCGATCCCAGCGGCCGACAGGGGTTTTCCTCATCCTGACAGGGTTTTTCCTCAGTCACACCAGGTAAATGCCGGTATGACTCCTTCAACATAGACCCTTTCTGAATCCTTTCCCCTCCCGTATCCCGGCCTGAGCCTCAGATTCCTAAAGGCCACAAATAAAATTCAAATTGTTGCGGCACTTCCCTGCTTTCCTTAGCGAAGGAGGGGGTGGGCTCATGTAACCAGTACAGGACATCATCTGTTTGAGATTTCTTTCGTTCCAGATCCTCCTCAAGGGGTACAAACAAATGACAAATCACTTGGACGTAAGTCTGAACTGTACGGCCGTGGGACCACACCTCCCAGTGCACGTTGGCCAGCGTTGTGAGAGTCAGATGAGTACGTGTGGGTATTGTCATAAAGCATACGTAATGACATGTCCCTATAACATCGAAAGTTTTTTCTTGCGTACAACCCCCCCCCTTCCCCCCCGAGCAATGTGAAATAATAGTTGGCATTAATTCTGGCCTCTTTCGCCGCCAAAATGTCCAGGTGTGTAACAGAACCTTTCATGTTTCAGAAGGCACAAGCCTTACCAGCCGATGACTACTTCTCGTCCTTTCCCAAAATATTCAGCCGACCGGGTAGCCATGTGGTCTAAGGCGTTAGGCCAACGACTCAAAGGTCCCGGGTTCGAGTCCCGGCATGGGTGTCTTTTAACTCGAACGGGACGGATAATCGTGATAGGCCGAAGTCACAGCTACTAGATTAGCCCATATAAAATAAAATTTACCAAAGTTTTTTTTTTTTTTTTTCAAACTGTTCACAACCATTCGTACACTCGTGTCCGTAACAGCCTTCGTTCCCAGTGCATTCAATCTTCGCACAGTTTCACCTGTTCTCACTTTTCCTTCACCAGAAGTTTGATAACTCATCGCTGTTCCATAGCAAGACACACACTACTATCCCACATCTTTGTTTACATTGCTGCGCATGCGCCATCTACATCATGGTGGCCGCACAGTTGTCACAAAGGACCATAGTTACTCCTTTTCTATGCCAAATAGTTTCGTTTCCATTATCTCTGAACGACCCTGTATAATGTACTTATTTTTTTTAAAAAAAAAGAAGATAAAGAAATTCTTTCGGTACAAATCTCGTAATTCCTAATGGATTTAGTAATTTATTATTATTTTCTGTCACAGCAAAATCAATCATGGACTGCCAGTTGGAATTAGGTAAAAGTCATCTATCATAAATCTGGGAAGAAAAATATGTATTATGTTTTGATTAATGGAATCTAGAGTATTCCGTGATTTTAAGAAGAGATCTCTTGTTGGTTTTAGGAATACGGTACGTGTGAAGTTTCGGAACGGCTATCAGAACACCTTTTTTTTTCTCTCTCTCTCTCCAGGAAACAAAAAGTTGCAGAAAATCAACAGAGCTAACCACATTTTCGGAACCCAGTTTGGTTGTTTCGTATGGTAACCTCTACTTTTCATTTAAGATTCAGTCTCAGCGGGAACAATACGTCAAAGCATGTCTTCGTGGAAAGTGTAGGGTAGGGTAGAAAAGTGGAATGAGTTTCTATGAAAATCTGGTGGCGAAGAATTTTTGACAGCATCAAAATTACTAGGTTGAGATCATCTTTTACAAAAATATCCCTTATGTTCTTGCGGCTGTGACCTTTCTCTCACGATATCACTATAGAGGGACTTCACAATCGTCACTTTCGCAGTATTCTTTACTCCACATTCTGTCTGCTGTGTGTGTTTGCATTTTGAAGGTCGCTTCCCCTTCGACGTGACAATGACCTAAACAGATTCACAACTGCAGTTAATATTTCTGATGTAATAGTTTGAAGTATGTATTGTTCTTTCACTTGGGCCTTCAATATTATCAGGTTTCTGTTTACACACTTTGCTTTTTAACTATCCCACATACAATTTTGCTTGTCTAGGTATTTTGATACCCACAGAATTTATTTGCCAGTAGGTTTTGATAGAAACGGTTAGACATTCTAGGATTTCACAACGTTGAATCCATTTTGGGCCCTCTGCGGCCCATGATCCATATCCAGGATGCCCATGCAGCACTGCTGTACAATATTTTTCCCGTAGCATAAGAATCTTGAATGGTAACTAGGGACATCGGACTTGGGCCCTGTTAGGCTCCATAAAGAATCTTAGAATGAAAAGGAGGAGTTTCCATTTGAAACATCAAACTGGCTGGAAATGGAGTTTGGAATGTCCGACCGAGTGTTTTGTTGATGTGCAAGTTTTCGGAAAAATGCATTCTAACCTAGGTATTTAGCCGTTCCGGAACATTTTACACGCACTGTATGATGATAACTGCTGAACATTAGTCATAAAATGGTAGGAAATGACGGAATATGGTTAGTCCAAGATTATGGGGTCTTTAGGGTATTGAGAGAGATTTGTCTGAGTTTATATCTTGAAGATGTAACAATATATTAAAATGTGAGATTTCTTGTAATGAAATAAATAATGGTTATCTTTCGAGATGAATTATGGACTGGTACAGTGCTTATTTTATCACTGTGTTGTTAGGTTTAGATACACCTTGTGAGATACGGTAGTAATCGGACTCATTGTAGTAATGCTATAATTATACGAGTGTTAGATTTATAACACCACTTGTTTCACTGCAGTAAGAGAATAACCAAAAAGCAGGTTGTTTTGGGGTCAAACAAGACCAGTGTGGTTGCATCCGAAATTATTCCCATGGAATTGCCCGTTTCATTAGATCACCCTGTATAACAATTTCCGAATCTCGAGATCAAGTTATATTTATTAATTTATTTTTTATTTTTTTAAAAGCGTCGGAGTCGCCGTGGCTCAGGCGGTAGGACGTCTAACTGCGAATCGGGCGGCTCGGGTTCAAATCCCGACTAGGACACTGGAGACTTTTCTGGCAGTGTTCTTATGTCTTGCGCAGTGAGGTGCACTCAGCCGCCTATCAAATTAAGTGCCAGTGTGTCCTTGGTATTCCTGGGCACCTTGGGAGATAAAGGCGGTCGAGCGTGGGACTGACCAGCGCATCTCCGTTTGTTCCGTATGTCGAGAACATGTGGTGCGCTACCTCCATGCGTATCGCACAGGAGATAGCTTTTATTGAAAACTGTCATGGGTAAAGGAAGCCTTTTTCAGATTCCCCCGCTTGAACGTGCAGAAATTGTCTTTACTTTTTCTTTTGCAGGCATTATACAAAGTTCCGGAGGAGAGTTTCTAGCCCGTCCACCACCCAACTGGCCAGAGAAAAGTTTCGCCATTTCTTGCAATAAAAACAAATCGTCGTGGGAGAAACTGCGGAAAGCTAAGAAGAACTTACCCATTGTTGATGCCGAAGTTTTACTCTCAGGCATTCTTCAGCAACGTCTCGACCTCAAAACTCATCTTCTGAAATGAGCGTCTGACAGTGACATCCATTTGGTTCATTCATTATTCCCATAATTCCATTTTGGAGTCGAAAGTGGACCAGACCATCTTTTTTTTTTTTCAACATTCAAAGTGTTAACAAAGTGGTTATGCTACAAGAGCATGGAACTAGTGACAAATTTTGAAAGAAAAAAAAATAAACATCATGTCGTACACTTCCGTGTATTTTGTGTGCGTGTGTGTGAAATGAAACTGTATGAAGAAGTTTTAAAACTAGGGAAGACTGATCATATTTTTTTTTTTTTATTAAGTCTTTTTAGATGTTTGTGAAGTCATTCAGAAAAAACTTCAGTTTTACTTTTCATTGTGTATGAGTGTCTGAGTGTACATACACGAGTGTTTTATACTTTTTCTCCCCCTCTCCCCCTTGTAAATATCTTTTGTAAATGGTACTTCTTGGTAATAGGGTTCTTATTTTCCGTTTAGAATATACACACTTCGCAGCTGTACAAAAATGCTGACCTCACACATCCTGAAAAAAAAAAAAAAAAAGATGCATTCATGTATAAAGAACACGTTACCAAATTTTGTATTTGTCGTTTTTTTTTTATACAGTCTTAATTTCTCCTGGAAGTTTTTTTTTTCTCTCATATTTATGGAGAACGTACCGTATGAATGTTTTCGGATAGGATTTAGACGTACTATAGTTAAGCTGTGGATAGTATAATGAGTATTGGACACCAAGCGAGATTAGGTGTGCGCTTGTGGAACCAGCCTCGCACAGGGTGGGTTCGAATTGCTTCGTTGTTCTTCCCTCAATGTTTCCCCTCCCGCTATCGCACAGTTGGGGAAAACAGTTGTGATTGAGAATCAAATCGTTATTTCTTAGCCAGTTCAATATGAAATACGTTCTGCTGTACCTATCAATGTGTTTACCGGGCTCACATGTGATGGGAAAAAAAAGTTACTGTGTACATGTCGAACTTTGCCAGTCTTCTGTTTAAGGAACAAAAATGTGCTTCCGCCTGTTGCTTGTAAGTCAATTTTTTTTTTCGTGTGTGAGTGTACATATAAGTAGCAATACATATATATATATATATATATATAGTTATGGATTATAATTTCATACTGATATAGAAATTAAAATGTGCCATGTATCAGTTATTTTTTATACTTGTGTATGAAGACTTGTAGTCAATGGTCTAGTGAGAGGATCGTCATTGTAATAGCGGTCGACATTTTGTTATAGAAAGATCCCTTATAGAAGCTTTCTGTAATGAATTCCTTTGATAGGTACTTGATCAGTATATCTCTCTATGGTTTATAGTTTAAAACATTGCATTGGGCTCGAAGGTGGAATTGTATCGTAAGCTACGTACTGTTAAAAGTATATATATATATTTTTTTTGTCTGCTGCTATTCTGGTATTAATGTCCATTTTTCGTTTCTTTGTTTCGTTAACGTGAAAATCGTTAGACATTGCATTCATAAGTAGCCTGAATGAAATCTAGGCAAGTGCTGAAACTAAAAGGATCAATTGGTGAAACAAAGGGCTAAGTTTGATGGGAGGTACACCCAGTTTCATAGAAAATGGCTGATTTTTTTACCCCTCCCGCACGATCATAAGTCGCACAGTGTCGAAACACCACGCGGACAGTACAACATATATTTTAAATCTCTTATCTAATAAATAGCTCTGTATTACTATATTGGGCAACTTAGAAAGTGGGCCTGTCGGCCATTTTCTTTTAATCTGGGTATACATTGCTCGATTTTCTCAAGTAAGGAGGCTTCTCGTCTCGTGGGAAGTGGAACCTTTGTTACCATTTAACGCACCGAAAGATCGTATGGTGGGATTCTTATCTGTATATGCGGAATATGTGACTTTTACAAACTATTCTTCAGCGACAAAGGACTGCATCAGAAATCGAAACGGCTTTTATCCTTCTTGGATTTCAGTGTGTGTATTCGCTTATGGGTAGTGATTGTGACAATATTTCTCGTCCCTAATAATGACCATTGTTGGACGTTTTGTACACTAAAAAGAGAAAGAAGAATCAGGAACGGGACGTGTGCAAACGAATCAATGAATGAACAATGTTAAAAAAGAAAAGAAACCGTCGACATCTCACTTAGTCTCGCTTGGTGGGCGTCTGCCATACGGAACAGTTTCCAGCCGTATAACTAGCTCTCTTGTGTCCTGCGGATTCGTGCGCGGTTTTGTACGGAAATAAGCGTGCAATTTCAGTATTCGTTCTTGCCTTCTGATATTATCCTTTCGTCCTCGATAGGAGATTTTAGTTGTATGAGTGGGTTGTGCTTCTAGAACTGTGTTGCGTTTGTGGTTTTCGACAATCGTTGCTCTATCGAATGTCCATTTATTTTTTTATGTTTTACATTGACAACAACAAAAGTAAGACTGTGGAAAGTGTTTTTTTTTTTTTTTTCGTTTGTTTGTTAAACAAATTTTCCATAATTATAGAATTGAGCATGCAGTTCTCGGTGTTTAGAACACACACACACGTTTGGGAGCAATGAATATTTCCGTTGGTGTTAAGCGTTATTGTACTTGGATCATTGAGTACCACAAGAAGGTGTTTATTATTATGTTAACAATATTCCTTTCTTTTGTGTTTCAGTCGTTTATGAAAAAAAGAATGACTACCATTTGGTCAAATATTCGTTGTTAGATGCTGTTTGAGCACAAAAATAATACGCTGTTGGATCTCAAGTCCTATCTAATCATTAAGAAGCTATGAAGCGATCCGGATGCGTACTTGAACAGGGAGCATGGGCAGACTTATTGTTGTTACTGTGTAGAAAGATTGTGGAGGAACAGTTTTGTTATTTTCAGTAAACTTCTAGTGACAACAACTATTGGTGAAAATACTGATAAATAAGAAAAAAAAGTGTAATTTGCGTTTACTTTTGCCATCCTAATGAACCCATTCTGTTGTGATTTTCCCTTAAGCCTTAATTATGTCAAGATAAGCAGTTATTTTTTGTTTAAAAAGAAAAAGAACTCTGTTTATTTTTCAGTTAGACCTTAATAATGTACAACGAACGAACATTGAAAACAAATAGTTATCCAGAGAAGTTTTGCTGTATGTACAGTGAAACGAAGGGCGGCGTGTCTCCCTACATGCACCTTTGTACGTGAATGCATATGGGTTCCTCCTCTTTATTAGTGTTCTTCACTACTTCTGTATCTTCTGTGTAGTTTTTAGTATGAATTTTATGTCCAAAAAATTAGTCTATCTATAAATGCAGTAAGAAGAAGTTAGTTGTTAACAACTCCAAGTGAAAAAAAAAAAAAAAAAATAGATTTTTGTATTTGAAGAGAAACAAAAGATATGACTATATAAATATAAATAAATCTATATATATTGTGCAATTTGACGAGTACTGCTTAGTGGCCTCGCTGGGTGGTCTCTTTGCTTTCAGAATTAAAATATCGTAGTTATATATATATCTACATATAGAACAGTTCTTTATGTTTTAGTTTATTCGTAAGAATAAATGTGATAAAGTAAATTGATTGCGTTGTAATTTTCTCTTGTGAGGAGTTCAATGTCTTGACAAATGTGGGTTTTTTCCTGTTGATGTAGTAGTTGTTAAGCCAATGGTATTCTGGTTGCGTGTAACACTTTGACGTTGACATTATTCTGATTAGATCATGTTTTTAAGTGGAAGCTCTGTTCCAAAAGTAATGAGAATAAGTCTGGAAATGTGTTTTTATTGAACTTAGTTTCAAATACACTTACAACGTTTCTGCCACACTCCGTAATAGCCCTGGAAGTCTTCAACCGAGACACTATTCATTGCCCTCGTCACAGCCGCTTGGACGTTTCCGATGGTTCCCAAAATGGGTTCCTTTCAGGTCAGACTTCATACGAGGGAACAAAATGGAGTTGCACGGAAAAGGTCTGAGCTGTACAGTGGTTGCGGAGCAGTTGATTGTTTTTTGTAGCCAAAAATATTCTCATCGCCAACGCAGTGTGGCTCGACGCATTGTCGTGGTGAAGGATCTAGGCGTTCTGGATCTCTGGGCGGAAGCGCATGACCCTTTTTCTTACCCGGTCGACTACCTGGACGTAAAATGCTGCATGTCCAGTAACAATGTTCTCATCCATCCTTGAAAGCCTTATGGCAGCGGAAAACTCAAGCAAACGATAGCGCTTCCTTTGCGTAGGCTTGTCGTAACATTTCAAGTGTTTCCGACGCATTTTTCGCGTGACGCGTCACTGAGACTAAACGGGCGATCCATACTCTGCGAAGGCTTCGAGGCGACTGACGGCGTTCTGGCTGTATACCTGACCTCCCTCATCACACTGCCAGGCCGAGCAATTCGTCTTCCAACGCGCCTGGCGATCGAGAAAAGAATCATTCTCATTACTTTTGAAACAGACCTTGTATCATTAAGAGTTTTACTAATGAATTGAAAAAGTACCATTTCTTTTTGCTTGGGTGGTGGTCGTTTGCAGGCTGTACAGTAACACGTTTCGAAACTTTGGTGCCTGTCTCAAGTGGCGAAGGTTGGGCATTTCGCTGTACGTGAAAGGCTGAAAAGGTTTCCAGTCGACTAGTCTTAGGGAGGTTTTCCAGGTTTGTCAGGCGAAGAAGAGAAACCCCACATATCAACATCTGAAGTGATAGACATAGCCTCTAATAATATTGAAATAACTGTTTGAGACGTGTTCTCTATATTTTCCACACAACCGCCATTTAACAGGGACAAAGTTCTTTTTGTAACATAGGTGTTGACACCCTCAGATGGAACAAATCTTATCACATCGCTAGATCACAAATTTTACACAAGAAACTTCTCCGGGCAGCAGTTTTATTCAAATTAAAGTCGCCCATATTCTCTCATAGATATTCATTGATATCTTTTAAGATATTTTCATTCTCTCCAATTCTTGATTATAAATATAATTTTTCTATGTAATTCTTAGCTAAAAAGTTTAACCAAGCATCCACTCAATTGTAAGCATGGCCTACGTTCAGTTAACCACTTATGGCCGATGTTCGAGTCATGACTCCCCAATCTGGGGGCCATTTCATTATCCTTTTCGTTTAATATCTTTGGCATTTTGCTACAATGTTAGGAAAATGACAGCCACTATTTTGAAATAGTTATAGTTGGAGTAAATTACATACAAATACTGTGACATGCATAAGAACTTTTTTTTTTACTTCACGCATATGTAGGGAGTTGCCGTAGCTCAGGCGGAATCGGGCACCTCTGGTTCAGATCCCGGTCAGGGTGCTGGAGACTTCTTCAGACGCTCTGAACTGCATTCAGCCTTTTATCAAATTTAGTACCAGTTTGTCTTGGTAAATCCCCCCCACCCCCCGCGCACATTGAGATCCCTTGCGTGAGTTAACAAAATTTAGAGTACAACCACCTTGGATGTAAAGGTAAGTTGTAATTTCCATACAATGTAGTTTCAGTTTTCTAAAGAAAAGGCAGTAGCGGCGGAAGGCAATCTGGGGGCCCGGGGCAAGTGATTTTGACAGGCCCGTTCGCGAACACAACCGTCAGCGTACTGCTGCTGTTCGCCGGAATATCTTGTTTTCCGTAATTTTAAGCCACGCTGGAAAACTGGGGGCTTCACTGGGGCTCAGTTGCCAAAACATATTTTCGCTCACTCGCCTTAACCTATATGTGAAGGGTATCAGGGGGGAAACAGGGTATGTTCATTTCTAGCGATTTTGTGTTCATTTTACTGGTGAAAATTGGAGCTAAAAAAAGCTCAAAGAACAAAGGAAGAACCATATTACATATTTGTAGAGCCGTTTTAACATGGAAGAGGGGAAGAAATTAAAACTTGATTTTCTCAATTAACCTGTTTTGTGACATTCCTTATTTTCTCCCGACAGCCTTCATATGAGAATGGTTATTCAGATTATGCATCTATGCTATTACAGTCAAGCGCCTAAGTAATATTCCTGAGAGCATAGCTTTTGCGTCACCGACCACAATCGATGTGCTCTAATTAATTAATCTTAACGGTGTAGATCACCCCCGCCATCTTGGTGCGCACTTCCCATTGATTTACATGGGTATTGTTTTACTCGTGTTATATCTTTCAGGAGCATACTTTTAACTCCTGTTTTCGCCCAGTTTATCGTCATATTCTCTTTGACTCATGCTATTTTGTAGAAATGCAATATTTTACACACGAACATTGTAATTTCCCGTTAACATATTGTGATTTATATAGCAAACTATTAATAATACATTATATTTATGTATTTGGAGAAACTCCACAAACCAAAACTATACAAGAGTTAAAATAACCACCAGGACAAATTTCGTGAAAGCGGAACTTTAAATACTCTACTTCCGAGAGGCATAAAACGAGTAAAACAATTCCCGTGCAAATGAATGGAAAGGTCATACCAAGATGGCGGGGCTGATCTACACGTTAACAAGCGATTATTCCCTTGCGTCGGCGACCGACAGGGGACACTAGCCCTCTCCCGTCACGTTGCCACTGAGAAAGAGGCATGGTTGCAATAGGGTGCTGACAGTTAATGAAATGATAAAAAGGAACGAGTTTCAGAAAATTAAAGTTGGTTTTGTACATTTAGGTTACAAACATCCTGGACTCCCCGACATTCTATATAGTCGTGTCTCAATGGAAATTTGAGAATTCCACCATATTTGGAACCTCAGCGTGACGTCACTATACAAATAAATCTTTTGGATATTTTGTGCCTTCCCTGAGATGTGATCCGAAGAGCTCATGTCACAGGAGATTTTCATAAGTCATAAGGTCTCCCCGGGCACAGAACAAATACTGTTGATCCTAGAATATTTCAGTAGTACTTAGGGTTCCTTTTTCTCACTTTTGGGAATTTTTTTTACGAAGGTAAACCCAAATATTGGAAGTGCTGAAAGCATGACTCTCATAGTTCACAGTAATGAAAAATCAAGACTGTCCCCCGTCCAGCCTTTCTACTGGACCGATTTTGATCATTGTTTTTTTTTTAAAATATCCTACTAATGACGTAGACGAGCCATTAATGAAGAGCATTCCCCTCCGTCAAACCTCAACGTAAGGAGAAGTGTTTGAGTGTTCTCCCCTATGTACAGGGTGCCCACAAGCATGTCAGGAAAATGATTAAATATGAGGTCAAAAGTCAGGAAAAAGTACAAAATCTACCACAGCGTCAGGAAATTTTCCCTCAGGGGGTCATATCTTGTAAGCACGTGAATTGGCGACCACAGTCTGGCATTGCTTCCATTTCCCTCCGTCGTGATGAGTGGGAACTGCATACCTTCTTGTTCCCAGATTCACCTGCACGACGTGCAGATTACACTGCAGTTACCGGTTGTAATATATTGGCATTGCATCATTGTAGTGTCAGGTGGTTGGAAAATGTTGAAGGGGTTCTCGAAATACTTGGTAGCATTAAAGAATTCATGAAAAAGTCAAAAACCTTGTAAAGCTGTGGCAGAGCAGGTTAGTGATAAACTTTGTTGTAGGTATCAAAGATTTGGTAGCTTAGGCTAATCAACGTCCGAGCCGCACCCAGATTCGAAACTTGGGCACTTGTCTTTAGGCTCTTTGGCCTCCGTGCATATACGAGGGGTGTTCAAATGAAAAGTCGTAAAAACCAAACCGGTTGAAATATGAATATGCCGCTTTGGGATAACGTAGTGCTACATCTAGGGAAGAGAATGTAGTGTCCGGCGTGGTTGTGCGCATGCGCGGGAGCCTCTCACATGACGCAAAAGAGAATCAGGCAGTTGTGTGTTCCGTCCAATTGACGCAGCAGTGCGTGTGAGGAAATCATGGCGTTCACATTGAACAATTCGACGATTGAGGAGCAGCGAGGTGTTATCAGATTGCCATAACTTCGAGACAGCATGCAATGGAAGCATGCGTCGTCACCTCCTGCTAAAAAATTCAAAATGCCTTCAGCAGGGAAGGTGATGCTCACCGTTTTTGACGACGTCCGAGGTCCGATACTCATCGAATTCCTCGAGCACGGAAAAACCATTAGAAGTGACGTGTACTGTGAGACAGTCCGTAGCCTACGCAAGTCCATCAAGAGCAAACGGCCTGGGCTGCTCACGGACGGAGTGATTTTACTCCACGATAATGCTCGTCCACACGTCTCCAGGGTGACACGAAGTGTACTAGACAAGTTCAAGTGGGAGCAGCTTGAGCATCCGCCCTACAGCCCGGACATGTCGTCCTGCGACTTCAGTCTGTTTGGTCCGCTAAAAAAAACACCTCAAAGGGAAGCGCTTCAACTCGGACGACGTACTGAAGGACACAGTGGAAGACTGGCTGCTGTCACAGCCACAGGAATTCTGGGAACGGAATCCTTCGGCTCGTGAAACAGTGCTCAGGCCTCTGGTGATTACTTTTGAATAAAGGCTTCGATTATACTCAGTGTCGTTTCGTATATTTTCATTTGAACACCCCTTGTAGATAACAATGATATTAATAAATCTTTCCTTCAAGTTACTTGTCAGAATTAAAGAAGAACATTGCTTCTATTGCCTTTCCACTAAAGAATATTTTCACTGTTATTTAATAAGAATTCTAAAAGAACATTCTCCCAAAATAATATAAACAGTTGCTTTCTTAAGAGAATACTATTAAAGTTGCCTTTCCCTAATAATACCACTAAACCACATAATAATAATAGGAATGTTCCCGTCTCAAAAATAGTAGTAATATGTCTGTACATATTTACAAGCGACTCATTTTGATTTGACAGGTGGGGAAGGCTGCGTTTCAAGGTTAAGGTGCAAAAAGAAATAAAAATTAAACAAACACCAGAAACGTTGCATAATAACAAATGTACGTTGCTTCTTTTAAAGAATGTTCTGAATGTCAACCATTTTTGACACATTTTTCAATCTGCAAATCCCTTGGCTCCGTATTTATTCTCTAAATTGGATAATCTCATGAGATTATGAGTCGGCTTATACAGCCAAGTAAGTTGCAATCAGCTCACACTTGACCTTAATGATGCTTAAAACTTGCTTCCTGTCGATGTTGGCTTCCAGACCCAGAAGTTCCTAAAGGAAGTACACGCAGCTGAACTTGAATTATTGCAATTCCGAAAGGAATGCCAGACATTTTTGAGAACCACGGTTGAGAAGTTAAAAGAAAGCAGCTCCTTGAGATATAGGATTGTCTTCCCTGGATCCTTTTGTAATTTTAAACCAATCACAGGTTGATTGCTTAAGGTTCATATGCCTCCTCAACTGTTTGTTCGAAGCTAACAGAGGACCTCGCAGAAAATGAAAAAAAAAAGTGTACTCACTACCGTCTGAAGATGCCAGAACATCCGTTTCACAAAGCTTTGAAACATATCTCCAAGACAAGCAGCCAGGCTCGATGATTTCTCTGCGACCTTTCTTTCAAACAACCAAAAAAACTCATCACTGTGGAAAGTGGTAACGTTGAATTTGATATTTTCCCACGGAAATGCTCCAGTTGAGAGTGGTTTCTCAATCAACATGTCTGCTGTTATTGAAAAGCAATGTGAACATACACTGAGGAGAGTGCATGATGCTGTTATCAATTGCAAAGGAATGCATAGTATTGTCATCATAAGCAAAATACTCACATATGCAAGATCTGCTCGGAGGCGATATAAAGATTATCTGAAAACACAGCGTAATGCTACGAAAATAGAAGAGAATAATTCTGTAAAAGAAAAGGAAGATCATGAATGAAAAGGAACAGGAGGATGAGCAAAACAAGTTTAGAGAAAAATCAAACGGAGCAAGACGAACTTTCTCAGAAAATCAACCTTTTGAGGAAGTTGCAAAATTTACATCTGTAGACATTGTTGAAACTTCTGTTTTCGTTCTGATGATATTGTTTAATTACTGTAATAGTCTTATATTCATAGAATTCATTCATATAGTTGTAGTTGTTAGCATTTTCTTTGGCTTGCCCTAACATAACATGTTCATGGTGGGAAAATGTAAATTTGGGTTATTTTAATCAGTACCTTTGCAAAATATTTTAGTAAAAACGTTGTTCCTGTAATTTTATTGAATTTTGAATAGTAAAGAAGTAATAACATTTGCTACTCAGGTGAGAGTTGGGCAGCTATGGGGCTGGTGGAGGCTGCATGTAAAAGAAAACAAAATATTTGCACAAATATGAAATTGCATAGTGTGAGAGTCAGGAATTTTTTTAAAAAATCTGGTCAGGAAATTTAGGTTCACAAATTTTGTGGGCACCCTGTATGTATCCCTTACGGAAAATATTTATCAAAATTTACCAGTCCGTCTGGCCTTTCTACTGGACCGATTTTGATATTTTTTTTAAAAATATCGTGCTTAACACGAAGATGAGCCATCAATAAACCGCATTCCGTCAAGTCTCAACTAAAAAAAAAAGGCGTTAATCCAAACAGGCATTTTCCAAACCACTGAAATTAGAGAAACGAAATTTGGTATGAAGGCGTATCATCACGAGTGGGTCACGATAATATAAGAAAACAAAAGAGTCGCCATCTAAATCCTAAATGGCGGCCGAAAAGGGCGTTTTCGAAACCACTGAAACGAAATTTGGTATGAATGTGTACCATCAAAAGTAGGTTACAATAAATATATATCAAAACTCTTCTGTGGCGTCTCAGACCCCCCGGAGAGTCTGGTTGCGATAAAGGTCACAGCTCCAAAAACTCCCGAAGTTAGGGGCGCAACCCGCCACGGGAAATTAGTATTGGTGACCCCCCCCCCCACA